>WOXC01003549.1:0-60876 GCA_011680675.1 Gymnobelideus leadbeateri | reverse complement strand
ATATTTTACTGATGATCGACTGCAAAAGACTTAGCTACTCTGAGCAAGATTATGATCCAATACATTTCCAAAGGACCCCTAGTACAAAAATGCTATTCATCTCCAGAGAGACAAATGATGAACTCTGAATGCACCTTGAAGCATACTTTTTAAAAAACTTTATTTTTCTTGTATTTTTATGTGTTTCATTTTGCAACATGGCTGACATGAAAATATGTTTCACATGCCTTCACATGTATAAGCAATATCATATAGCTTGTCTTCTCAAGGTGTGGGGGGGATGGCAGAGAGGAAAAGTATATGGAACTTATTTAGAAAACGAATTTTAATATTTTTTTGCTTTTAACTGGGAAATAAATAAAAATATGTAAAAAGTAATTTAAGAAGACAAACTCAATAACTGGAAAAATATTCAGTGTTCATAGCTAGGCTATGCCAATATCATTAAAATATCAATACCACCAAAATTAACTTATACATGCATACATATATACACACATATTTACACACACACACACACACACACACACACACACACACACAGAAATTACCAAGAAGGTACTATATATAATAATAAAAAACAAAAAATCTAGGTTATCAAGAGAAATGACTGAAAGAAAGATTGATGAAGGGGCTATAGCACTTCCAGGGCACAAATTATACTATAAAGCAGCGGTCATCAAAACTATTGGTTAAAAACAGACAAACATCTGACCTCAGACACTTATCTCTTACTAGCTCTATAAACTTGAGTCACTTAACCCCAGTGGCCCTGCCTTCCCCCTTCCAAAAAAAGACCAAAAAATAGAGAAAGAGACAAAAGTTATAGATTATAAAAGGGAGATTCAGAATGAGTAGAACTCAAAAACAAAGTGTTTGATGAGGTGGAAACTACAAATTACCTAGAGAAAAATTCCCTATTTGATAGAAACTGTTGGGAAAACTAAAATTTGGCAGAAATGAGACTTACACTAAAAGGTACAGTCTAAGTGGAACATTTGAACTCAGGAAGATGAGTTTTCCTGACTTTAGGCCCAGTGGGATACCTAGCTATCCAGACAACAGTCAGAACTTATTAAAAATTGAGAGGTTGATCACTGGAAAAGATAATGTATGCAACATATACAAGCAAACAAATAAAATAGTGTTTAATAATCCAAAGACAGCATATTGGGGGAGAGAGAGGAGGACATGCTTCTTGAATTAAAAATACAGATGGGATAAGAGAAAAGCAATTTGGCAGAAATTCAATAGGACATGAACACCACGAACCACCTATAAAACTACAAATGGATACACGAATTAGGGGGAAAAGGAGAATCCATAGCAAAATAGGGGCACAAGGAGGAAACTACTTTTCACATGGATGGATACACAAAGAAGCTGAGATAGAAGAATCAATGGAGAGGATCACAGGAAATTAAATGGATGATTCTGCTTCCACTAAGTTGAAATGTTTTCCCAAAAACAAATCGAATTTAGTTAAATGAGTAAGAACATCTTTGCAGTAAAGTTCTCTAAGGCTGTTACATATGCCAAATAGAGAGGGAACTGATTCTGATGACCAAGATTAAGAGCTATTCGTCAATAGATTAAAGGATACGAACAGGAAGTTTTCAAAGGAAGAAATCCAAGCTATCAATAGGCCTGTGACAATATGCTCCAAATCCCTCAGAGTGAGAGAAGTGCACATTAAAACAACTATCTTCTTTCTGCATGTAAATCATAGAGATTCACAGGTTCAGGGACAGTTCCCTCTTCCTATTCAATAACAAAGTGCCTGGAAACACCCCTTTCAGCAGGTTCTGATTAAAACCAGAACAAAAGTAAATATAGGATGAAATTAAAGGACGTCAAACAAAAGAGATGATCAGAAGAAGGGAAGGGGAAGGGTTCTTAGAATGTCTCCCCTCTCCCCAGCCCAACGCCTCCAGGGAGGCTGCAGATTCCACCCCTCCACCCCCACCAACCCCACCTCCAACTTAGACTGAAGATCGGCCTTACTCTGTGGCAATGGCAAACCACTTAAACTCTCTAAGCTTTAATTTTCATATTTATACAATGGGAATGAAAATGAACTACAGACAAAGTAAATTCCAGGGTGGCTGTAAGGTTCAAATGAGATGTTTGCAAAGTGATTTCCAAGCCATGGCACGGCACCCCACAGAAGTATTTATTGTTATCACTCTCATTCATCTGTTAGCTGTTCTGATGGAGTTTACATCTTATGCTACTGATTCTTTTCTAGCTAATGTTCTTCAGATCATTGAACTGAATTACCGTGTATTCTAACTCAGTCAAAGTACTGGGACGTGAACTCATCTGCTGCAGCTCCATGAATACATCTATAGGGCAATTCTAGGAAGAGAAAGGACTGTGGGGAAGCCATGTTCCTCACCCTGGTCCCGCATGATTTTCAGCTCTTCCTCTGGGTCTCTATATCTTTCAAGGTTTTCATTCAGGCATCTGAAAAAATTAGGAACACTTGCTATGCTATTAAAATCTTTGTTCTCCAATGTTTATGGATCAGTGTTGTTTCTAGGAGATGGGGGTGATAGTTTTGTTCCATGACAATGTTCCAGTTCCAGTACAATTTATTTTTGAAGTCCCAAGAATATCCTGAGGTCTCCATTTGTAACAGGAACATTTGTCATCTCTTCACTTTTGAAAGATACTCAGCTTCTGATGGATAATTCCAGTCACCAGTTCATGCCTTGCTAAGTAGACATCAGGTACTAATGTTTTACAAGATGCAATGAAGAGCTGCTTCACTTCTACCATTTGTTTCCATAGTCTGTGCTGATTGCTAATCTGGGCTCCTGAAGCACAACCTAGAATTTCTGCTGACAATGACCTGATGTGGGATTGCAATCAGAAGCTCCATCCTATTCTATAAGCAAACTCACATGATGAGCATGGCGTCCATGGTTCTCTCTAAACTCAGTGCTGGTGAATTCCTGTGGAATGACACCTGTGGAGCGCAGGAGGCCAATGTCTTTGGCTCAAAGACTAAGGTTCAAGAAGACTGAAGAAGTAGGAGGGAGCTGTTCCCCTCTAGGAGCTCCATTCAGAAGTTCTGCCTGCTTCCTGTTCCTCACACAGGACACTTCCTTTCCCATCTCCATATCCTTGCAAAGGCTGTCCTGCATGACTGGTACAAAGTAGGCACTTAATAAAATGCCTTTTGACCAGTTATTTGCCACTGAGGAACACAGTATAGATATGCACCAGACATCTGAGAATGTTGGTAGTGCCTAAAAAGAGAAAGATGGCTTTATTCAGAAGTGGGTCTATCAGTTGCAGAGGGATGGGGAACATGGTTTAAAGAGACTTTGATTGGCTTTAAGAGGCTCTGAAAACCTCCCTTGATTTGAAAATATGCTCTGCCTTCTAATAGGCTGAATGTGGTCACATGGAGCTTGTGGTAGGAGGCTTGGTTTTCAAGAATGACCACACCTTGATGCTGTGCGATTGGGCAGTGGGTCAAAAGGGTGGTTACAATCTCTGAGCCAGGAGAAGGCTATATAAACCCTGATGGGAGGCTTTGCTTTGGGGCTCACTTTGAGAAGTGTTGTGTGATTTGACCAGATGAGACTCTGGGAAGCCATTGAGAGTGCCCCCCAGCTTTGAAAATCCAGATGGTGATGCTTCCCTCTCTGCAGATCTAAGAACCTGTGTTGGCAGCCACTCTGGGGATGCTGGGGAGGCAGCTCCTAGCTAAAGACCATGAGCAAGTCCTTGTGTTTTGGTGAGAATCCCTTCTCTCTGCTCTTACAGGAACTCTGTCTGGGTGAAACAAAAGTCTCAGGTGACCCCTGAGCATGCTTATAGGGCTTTTCTATGGGGAAGCCTACCTTGGCTGGAGCTCCATACACCACTGATACTATGTGACCATAACCACATGAGCCCCAATATCATCTCAGCTACAACTCTTCCTGTAGCATTCAGAGTCATCCATCCATCCCTTAGAACCTTCTGCCTGCCAGTTTAGGGGGAGGCCTTTCCTGATTCCCAGCCCCCCTCCCAGAAAGTGGCTTTCTTAAAATAACCACCATCTTAGATAGAGCTGAGTGCAGAAAGGCCTTCTCCTATTTTTCTGCAAACTTGGAAAGATACATTACAAACCTCCTAGCAAAAATGTGCATAATAATGGAAAATAGATAAGAAAGCTTCCCATTAAAAAGGAGGGAGAGGATTCAGGGATAGTCTCAAAGTCCATATTAAACAAGTTTAAAACTAACAGATACTTTTAGAATAAAGAGATGAAAGATTTAATTTAGGAATACTAAAAGGAAGTTTAAAAAAAAGTAATAGCTATTCACAATCGCATATGTCCAGTGTATCTGAAAGCGGTCACTCTCTGGGGGAATCCTATAAAAGAGCAAAGATCCAAGAATAGAGCTCAGGTGCACTCCAAAGGTGACATTCCTCAGGAATTCAACCAACAATGGGTGTAAAAAAAAAAGAAAAAACCAAACAAACCAATGCATGCATAGAGAACCACAGACCACATGCTTTTCATAAGGGTTGGTTATAACACTGGAGGGGGTTTCTGATGGGAATCCCACATCAAGTTGCTGTCAGAAGAAATGAGAGATTACGCTTCAGGAGCCCACATTTGGCAATCAGCACAGACCATGGAAGGAAGTGGTACAAACTGAGCAACTCTTCACTGCAAAGTGTAAAACATGGATACCTAATGAATACTTAGCAAGACATGACTTGGGGGCTGGGATTATCCATCAGAATCTCAATATCTTTCAGGTGATAGTTGCTCATGTTACAAATGGAAACCTCAAGATATTCTTGAGAATTCAAAACCAAAGTATACTGGAACTGGAACATTGTCATGGAACAAAATTATCATCCTGACTGCCACCTGAATTCAAAGGCATACAGCTCCCAGTTCCTTGTCCAGCTCTCCATGCAGTTACTTCTCTGTACTGAAGCTCACAATATCCAGTCCACCTCAAGTCCTTCAGTTTCTGTTCCTGGGAAGAGAAACTTAACAGAGCCACAGACAGGTCAAGTACCAACACCACAGTCATGCTTCCTCTGGCAACCCCAGCTGGCCCTCAAAAGTCCTCAGCTGCTCGAGCTGATCCTCAGAAGCCTTCAGCAGCTCTGTTCTCAAAATCAAAATCACTTTGTCCCATTCTCAAAATCAAAATCACTTTCTCCATGCAAGCTCCAGTCCAGCAGCAGCAGCAGCCCAGCCTCCAGATGCTCAGTGAGAGAAATACCCTCACTCCCCAGGCCACAGCTACTCTACCTTCAGGAAGCTTGTCCCAAGAAGTTCTGACTGTCCAGCTCATGCTCTTCCTTAAATAAGGTATAGCTCCTCCCTGTTCAGCCCCTTCCTGTTACATTAGCAAAAGGGGTTCCTACCTTCTGTTTCTTTAACAAAGGCTTAATTTAAAACTAGGTGCTAAGTATCTCTTAGCTTAGCAATCCAAAGAGATCTTTAAATTTTGTTTCCAATTCAAAGAACCATCTCAAACTGTTAAATTTGGGGGTATACAATGGAATCAAGGTCACAGGGAGATATTGCCTAAAGCCCCACCCACCCCAATATATACTCTACTTTGTCACCTTCACCAACAAAAGGGAGGCTCAACAGTTTGTAGGCCTCTTTGGATATTGGAGGATGCGTATTCCCCATTTGGGCCAAATATTAAGCCAGTTATGTAAAGTGACCCATAAAAAATATGGTTTTGAATGGTGGGGGGAGAAAAGAGAGCCATTGGGGAAGGAAAAATGGCTACACAATCTGCCTTGGCCCTTTGGCCCACACAAAAGGGGCCTGTAGGATTACAAGTATCAGTACAGGAACGTTATGGTAATTGGAGTCTATGGCAAAAACAAGGAACAAGGAATGTTCCCCTAGGATTTTGGCCCAGAAAACTCCCACCTGCTGGGGAGAGTTATACCCCATTTGAATAACAGTTGTTGGCTGCATTCTGTGCATTGGTTGAAACAGAATACACAACACTGAATCATGAAGTTTTACTTCCCTGCTATTCCTATAATGAATTACATAACAGGAACCCCTAACTCCCACAAAATTGGACAGGCTAAGAAGACCAGCATCATAAAATGGAAATGGTATACACAAGACAGGGCAAGACCAGGCAAGAATGGAATTCCTAGTTTACATCAGAAAATAGCTCAGAGAGATACCAGCAATGATGCAATAATACATCAGACCCCATTAGCAAGTCCACCAGTTCAACAGAACCAGGGATTTGGTACCTTAACCCGACAAGGACAAAAACATGCTTGGTTGACAGATAGTTCTGCTAAATACATTGGGCAAAAATGCCAGCAGAAGGCCGTGGCATATGATAATCTTTAACTATCATATTTTAGCCAAAGTCTGAATAAATGAAACAAACTGCTTTCGTTGGTTTAAAAATGCCTTTCCCTGTGTTAGGAACTTCAAAGAGGACAGGTGAGATTCTCCTTATCTTGGGACTTACTCCACATAAGGGCAAAACAGACATCCTGAGGGCATAAGATGTAAATAGAACCTGCTCTGGTCATTGTCAATGTACATTTACAACCAAGGAGCTCTGTTTTACATAGATGGAGATGCCTACAGGCTGGGCTGTCTTGCCCTGCTGCTTTTCTGAGATTTCAGGCTGACAGTTATGACGTCAGAGCTACCTTACCCGGCTCCCATTGGCTGAGATAGATCATTAAAGGCTAGGGTGTCCCTTGCTCCTGTTTGTCTGAGAAGCAGGGCTCACATTTATGACGTAAAAGCTATCTTATACAGATCCCATTGGCTGAGACAGATCCTTACAGGCAAGGATGTCCCTCCTGTTTTTCTCAGAAGCAGGGCTCCCGTTTATGACGCTGGAACTATCTTACCCGGCTCCCATTGGCTCAGATAGATTCTGAAGGGCTAGGCTGTCCTGCTCTCTTGTTTGTCTGAGAAGCAGGACTCACATTTATGACGTCAGAACTATCTTTCCTGGCTCCCATTGGCTGAAACAGATCCCTACAGCCCAGGATGTCCCTTTTTCCTGTTAGTCTGAGAAGCAGGCCTCACGTTTATGACATTGGAACTATCTTACCTGGCTCCCATTGGCTGAGACAGATCCCTACAGGCTAGAGTCCCGCTATGTCTCAGACGCAGGGCTCACATTTATGACGTACGAGCTATGATGCCGGGCTCCCATTGGCTCAAATACATTCATAAGGACTAGGCTGCCCTACTATTCTGTTTGTCTGAGAAGCAGGGCTCACATTTATGACGTACGAGCTATGTTACCTGGCTCCCATTGGCTCAAATACATTCATAAGGACTAGGCTGTCCTGCTATTCTGTTTATCTGAGAAGCAGGGCTCTCATTTATGACGTTTTCGCTCTCTTCTATGGATCCCATTGGTTGAGGTACATCCCTACCATTAGGCTGTCCCTAACTCCTGTTTGCCTGAGAAGCAGGGCTCACATTTATGACGCAGGCGCTATCTTACCTGGCTCCCATTGGCTGACTGTGATACCCACCCAGTACACTGATCTTCACTCATGTTTGTCTGAGAGGTAGGGCTCACATTCTGAAGGGAAAATGTACATGTATACATATATGTATATATGTAAATAATATACAGTATCATATGTAACATAATATATAATATGTACATATATACACACGCACACATATATAAAGAAAATAGTGCATAACTACAGGAGAAAGGTGATTCAGGAAAGAACTTAATAAGGAATTATAGCAGAATAGTGGAAAAGGGAGAGAGAGAGAGAAAATGAAGCGTAGGGGGTCCTGAGCTCTGCACTTCTTCCAGAGACCTTAGGACTCCATTCCGACCTCTCCCTTCCCACTTTTGGGCCGTATTCACTGATTACACCCCATTCAGTGTTCTAATTAAGAGTCCTAATTTATTTACTTGTTTGGAATACTGAATTACTCCACATTGAAATTGAAAACAGCAACATCTCACATACTTATATTGTGCCTAGATCTTTTCTGACCACTTGTTCTGATTGTAGGAATTTCTTTTTATTTTTTGGTCTTTCTTAATTGGTTTACTTTTCCTTTACAAGATTCATTTCCACAGTTCCTCTCCCTCCCTCCCCCATTCTCCCCCCATGGCTGCATAGAATCAAGTAGAGTATCTGCAAATCCTTTCCCATTAGGCATTAGTCAGGTTACAAAGAAGGATTGTATCAGATGGAATTAAAAATGGGAAAAGAGGTGACTAAACCAAACAAGAAAAAGAAACAGAGCAGGTAGTTTGCTTGTCTGGGTTCAAACTCTGTTCTTCCTCTGGATGTAAACATCTCTCTCCATCATGAGGCTTTTGGGGTTGACTTTTCACTCTGGATTGCTGAGAAGAGTCAAGTCTATCAAAAATCTCCAGGGTTAGATGGATTTACTAGTGAAGTCTATCAAACATTTAAAGAACAATTGATTCCAATACTCCACAAACTATAGGAATTTCTTACAAAAGTAAAAAAACAGGGAAGGGATTATAACAGCATCAAACTAGTCTTTCAGGCTTAAGCCTAACAGCACATATAGGACAGGATAAAGCATCTTCACCTGTGTTTGATTTCAGGTCAGAATCACAGTTTAACAAGCAATCATGTAGGAATAATTCTACCTCAACCCCAGACTCAGGAATAGCCAGGTGAAAAACATTCCTGGTCAAAGGAACACAAAGAGGAAACTGAGCCAAGAGGACCTTAGGCTGATGGAAAGGTTATCCTCTCAGCTTTTTCCCAGATATAGACCTCTTCCTGTAATAGTTCAGAATATCACATTCCCTCTGAGTAGCTTGTGGCGTTTCTCATGAATGGTGGATTACTGACTTGATGATTCATCAGCCAACTATACCTAAATTCATACCTCAATATAAAGTCAGTTACAAATCCAAGAGCTTGTACCTCAAATGGCAAGTTTCACTACTCACAGGCTAGGGTTAGATACATTTATTTTTTTTAGGGGTGAAGGCAGGGAAATTGGGGTTAAGTGACTTGCCCAAAGTCACATGGCTAGTAAGAGTTAAGTGTCTGAGGCTGAATTTGAACTCAGGTCCTCCTGAGTCCAGGGCTCATGGTCTATTCACTGTGCCACCTAGCCTCCCCCTAGATACAATTATTTTTACTCTCTTGGAGCTGCAATAAGAAAACAAATTTACCAAGACTCACATACATAGGAGATTTCACTTAAAATATTTCATTTGTTTCCTTTTTGTCTCAAATTTAGCTTTGTACTGGTGCAAAAACCTATCATTTGAAATCATTTCCATATTATATATAAGCTTGCAAATCCTCAGTAAGTCAAGTTCATGGTTCGGGAATTCCATAAACCAAACAAAATCTTTTCCCAAGGTTGATGACCTTACCCACTCAGATGATTTCCAGGAACCTGGAAAGTTTACAAAATAAGGGAAACTAACAGGAACCCCAGAAAAGGGGCTCATCCTAATGCCCCTGTCTGCCCACTCCATGATATAGTCTTCCTCTAGACTGCCACATACTGTGACAAGTCCCCATTTTCTGTCCCAATTCAGTTTGTTTTGCCCTGATTGAATCTCCCCTGTTTCCATCTATGGTTACCCACCTGCCAGGATGTCTTTCAGGGTTCCCATATAGCATTGTTCATTCTGGACTGGTATCTACCAGAGATGACATAGTTTATTTTTTGCAGCCCAGAATATGGTAATTGGCACATGGGCCCTCTATTCACCCACTATAGCCCTATATTGGAGGTGACCTTGTCTGCCTTCCTAAGGGAAGGGAGTAGGAGGTATCCATCCCACCAACCCCTAGAGCTGTTGTGAGCTGTGCTCTTTGACACCACCACCCCACTGCCCCCAAGGTCCATAGAGTGATCCTGCTACACACCCTCATATGCCAAGGAGGACTGCTCTGAATGGGCAGAAAAGTCCTGATAGAGCTTTCACCTCATCCCCTCCTTTCCACACACAGTAATATATGGCCAATTTGAGGTTTTAATATTAAAATAATAACCCCATATAACTGTTAACAATCTAAAACATTCAAAAGCGATAGGCAAATTGTTTTAGCTGTAACTTCCTTGTAACTACAGGCAAAGATGAGAATTGTCAGTTCTTCAAGTGGCAGTTACAAAACATTGTAAGACAGGGTGAGGAGGGCTGATAAAATAATGTAACTGGTTTTAAACAATGTTTCCACTTTTAATTTCTGTCAGTTGATACTTTAATAACATCTAGATTATGAAAAGTTGTTTGACATAGCTGATAGAAAAATTCACCCATCTGAAGCATTCTTATGTATGTAAACCCCCTTATCATCTCTACAGGGTATGTTCCCCTTTTTACCTCACTGCAGTAATTCAATTCCACTGTTCTCAGCAATATAAAGGTCCAAGTAATCTCTGAAAGACTTATGATAAAAAATGTTATCCATCCCCAGAGAAAGAAGTGATGGTGTCTGAATAGAGATCAAAGCATACATTTTAACTGTATTTTTCTTGAGTTTTTTCAGTATTTTCTTTTAAAATATAATTAACATAATAATAGGTTTTACATGACTACACAAGTATAACCTATATCAAATAGCTTGCCTACACAATCGTGGGGGGGAGGGTTCTTATTGAGAGGGAGTAGGGGAGAGAATTTGGAACTCAAAATTTTAAGAGTGTTAAAAATTGTTTTTATATGTAATTGAGGAAAAAATAAATTACTAAATAAATATAAAAACAACAACAAAAACAACAACAATGTAAGTAGGCTTTTCTAGAGACCCTTTTCATAATGTGAATCTGCTCAAGAATTTGGCAAAGGGCAGGAGGAAACTGACCTCTGTGGAAGAGCGGTCAACACATGGTCCAAGGACACATGGCGGTTGGGCACAGAGAAGCCAGAGTAGGAGGAGGAACACATGGCTTGAGAAGCCAGCCACATCAGGACCTGGCTGGAGTCAAAAGGAATACCGTGCCAGAAGGCAGACACAGTGGGGCCCGATGTGTAAGCATTCAGGAGAAAACAGCTAACATATGGTGGGGTTCAGGGACAGACACAGTTTCCCAGGGTGGATAGACAAAATATCAAAATGCAGAGCCCAAACTCTCTGAAGGGTGGGCAGCATGAAATTAAGGTCTCCTCTCTCAGCACTGGAGGTCTCAAGCCAAGGCCAGATCCAGAAGTGGTGGTAGCTTTCTCCCTGAAGGTCTGTTCTTCTACCTTCAGTTGGAGGATTTTTTTAACCTTCTCTTTCGGGGTTTGGGGTCAGGAATGGATGGGTGGTAGGAGGCCAAAGAACTCCAAGTTGAGGGGCAGGAGCAAAAAGAGATCCCAGTACATTAAAGTAAAGTTTACATGTGTGGGTTTTTTGCAAATGCACAATTCTTTCTCACATAAAGTCCAATTTGAATAATGTAAATTCACATGAAGCAATATCTATCTGTAGTCCTTACTATTCCCATTTACTTTTCTCCAGAGGTCTTTCATATCGAAGTTTTTTAAAATTCTGTTAGTCTTAACTTCTTTCTTAATCATTTTGGGTTTCTCTAGCTCTCAGAGGGGAAAGGTGAGGTCTCCCAATACTGTCTATCCCTTCCTGTAATTCATTTAACTATTCCTTTAAGAGCATGAATGCTATGCCATTTCCCAAATATATGTTTATTCTTGATATTATGGCACTATCTGTTGTACCTTTGAACAAGAGGTAGTTTCCCTGCATACCCCTTTAACAGGGCTATATCTGCTTTTGATTTGTCTGGGATCATGACTGCTACCCATCCATTTTTCACTTCAGCTGGGGGTAGAACAGGATCTGCTCCTGCCCCCTATTTGAACTGTGGTTCTCTCTTGGTTTCAAACGTGTTTCTCATAAACAAACAAAAAATAAACATATTGCTGGATACTGGTTTCTGGATACTAAGCCATTTTGATGCCCACTTCCATTTTCTGAGTGAGTTCATCCCCATAACACAGTTAGGATAACTCACTATGCATTTCCCTCCATCCAATTTTCTTCTGTTTCTCCTTCTCTCTCTGTCTTCTTCTCCTGTCACTACTTTAAGTTTGGTTTTGCATATAACCACTGCATTATTTTATAGGCCCACCATGTTACAAATATTTTTCTTTCTCTTTTCCCATTCTGTTACTTACCTCTCAGGTAAGATAGATTTTTATGACCAATTGCATAATTATATATAGATACAGATAGAAATATCAATACAGATATTTTCCCTTTTTGAACCAATTTACATGTGACTTAGGTTCAAGCACTGGCCACTCCCCGCTTCCCTTTTCCACTCCAAGGTAAAAGCGTTTCCTCCCACACCTGTCTTATTTGAGATCACTCCCCCGATTCTTTTTCTTCCTTCTACCAGGGCATCCATATTTCTCACCTATCCATTTATTTTATATCATCCCAACCTAACTGGTTCATATCCTAACCCTCTTTCAATATAGAATCCTTCGACCTGCTCTAATAATGATGAAATTCTTGTAAGATAACAGTTTCATCTTCCTTATAGAAACATATACAGTTTAACCTTATTGAGTTGCTTATGATTTCTCTTTCATATTCACCTTTTCATGCTTTTTTGAGTTTTGTATTTGAAAGTCATATTTTCTCTTCAGCTCTGGTCCTTTCCTCAGAAATGCTTCAAAGGCCTCAATTTTTTTATTCATTTTTTTCTTGATGTGTTTCCCCAGAGAGCAAGTTTGTAGTAAGTGGAATGTTCTCAGACAGTATGTCTTCAACCACATATGTCTTGTCTGCCGCATGTTCAGGGTTTAGATACGCTAAATATGCTTCCCCACAGAGTAAGCTTGTAGCAACTGGAATGCTGTCAGAAAGTATGTCTCCTGCCACCGTTATCTTTTCCTCTGTGTACTGTAGTTATGTCGAGTGCTTTTCCTTCCTAAAACAAAAAATACCATTTGTCACATGGCATGGCTCTCAGGGAAGAGAAGAGGGAGAGGGAGGGATACATGGGATGATATGATGTAAGACACAGAAAACATCGATGAAAAAGTTTTGAAATGAGATCAAGGATCTACAGGGTTTTGTGGAGAGGGAGGAAGGGGAAAGAAAAAGGTCTTGGAGGTGCAGAGAGATTCCTTCCATCTCTGCAGCCTCAGGATCAGGGCTTGGTTTGTGGTCTCCAGCACCGAGAGAGGAGACTTTTGGCTGCTCTGCCCATTTATCCTTGTGTCTGGTATCCAAGTGTCTGTCTTCTGTCCATCCATGCTAGGGTACCAAGTGTCCTTCTTGGTCCATCTGTCACCTGTCCTCTTCTGTGTGTGGCCATGTCTAGCCTCCACCTGCCTGTCCCCTGCATGTTCTTCCTCTGAGTTCTGGCCAAAACATCACGTGGCTGGCCACAACACCAGCCTGATCCTCCTCCTGCTCTTGCTTCTATGTCCCCAGACACTGTGTGTCCTTGAACTGTCTCCTGGACCCGTCCTTTCACATGGAAGCATCCCCCTCCCTCTGTTGTATCCAGGCCTGTGGACAAATTCACATTACTTCAAAATCACTCTATTTAGAGATTTGCCCAAGGGTCCACTTATGCAAAACAGGAACTGGTTGTAGTTGACAAAAAAGAAATAATTAACAGATGGCCTAAGTGGAAAGCAGTTTGGCAGAAAATGGATAACAACATGAATGAAATATAAATAAAATAATAAAGTGATAACTATTGCAAATCATACACATGAGATATAACTAAAATCATTAACAATTATTCTACAACTCACTAATTTCTTCATTCTGTAGCTATAGATTAAGCTCCTCCCATGTGCTGGCACATAGATAGACAGATGGCCTCATGAAGCAATCAACAAGCATTTCTTAAGTACCTGCTACAGGACAGGTACAGGGGTAGGTTCTGCAGTTGCAAACACTATTAAAGACACAGTCCTTAATCAGGAGAAGCTGATGTTCTAATGAGGCAGAAATTGCATCCAAGGATATAGAGAGTGAAGACAAATGAAGGTAAAGTCCAAGGCAGACTGGGAGCCAGGCCACAAGCAGCTAGACTCAAGACAGGCTTCATGAAACAGCTAATGCTTGAACTTTCTGAGTGGAAGAGAGAGATTCTCTGAGGCCCAAGAGCCAGCTTCATAACCAGAAGGGCTCAGAGTTCAAGTCCTGCTTTGGACCCATGCTAGCAGAATGACCACAGTCAAGTCAACTAAGGTCTTAGTGACACAGGTTACTGTGTAAGATCACAGGCACATTCAGATGAACTGTAAATATTCCTGAGCAGGCAGAAAGATGAAAGGGTGCTTGACTAGGTACACTCTGATTTGCCCTTGCCCAAGATCACATAACTAGTAAATGCCTAAGCCTGGATTTGAATTCGGATCTTCCTAACTCCAGTTCCAGTACCCTAACCACTGAACCACCTAGATGGAGGGCTTCAGAGATCCCAGAGGACTGTTGCCAAGCCCCTGTTCAAGAGGCTGCCTTGAGGTCAGGGCAGGATAAGAAAAGAGCTCATTCTCAGTGCAAGGAAGTTCTATAAGTGCTCACTCCCTTCAAAATTCACCACCCTCCCTGAGGGAAAACTCTGTTTTTCCTTCCTGAGTTAGGAACTCCCCAAATAGATTTATGTACAGAAAATTCCACAGAAAATGTTAACTAACTTTAATGAAAACAACAAGAGAAGCTTCAAGCATCTTGTGGGATAATTTACAAGTTGTTTGGAGACACCATTGCCTATAAAGTCTTCTGGGTCACAGTTCAAGGGCAGAAAGGCATACTTTCTGGCAAGAGGGAGCAGGGACCCTGAGCAACAGTATCACTTGCAATCCCAATGGCACAGCGGGACTGTGGTCCCCCTAGATAAGGTCAGTTCTGGTCAAAAGGGAGCAGCTACCCTATTCAGCAATATCGAGTGCAGTCCCAAGGGATCAGGGGTTCTTCCTGGGTAAGGCTCAGAGCACAGATGAGGAAAACACTGACGAAAGCTCTCTCTCACATCACTTTGGAACAACCAAATACTTTCAAATCCCCCAAACTAGGTCTTAAAACAACAGTGTGAAAAGGCCTGGGGTTTTAGAAAATTCTCTCTCTCTCTCTCTCTCTCTCTCTCTGTCTCTCTCTCTCTCTGTCTGTCTCTCTCTCTCTTTGTCTCTGTCTCTCTCTCTGTCTGTCTCTCTCTTTGTCTGTCTCTCTCTGTCTCTCTCTCAAGGCCCTTAGCTTGGTCCATCCCAGGCCTTTCTCATTTCCCCTGAAATTGGCTTTGTGGGCTGCTCACAGAGCAGGGGTCAGCATTCACCATGTCCTGACATTCTACAGTCAGTGGAAATCACTTGGCTGAAGTAGAGGTCCCTTTTCCCCCTTAGGTGTCAAGATTTCATTCAGCTGAAACTCTTCTTGTTGTCAAAAGAAACAACCCCCCCCCCCCCACACACACACACGAACCCAAGACGAATCAATGCATTTTTTTTAACGGGATGCTTTGATCTGCATTCAGACTCCATCATATCTTTCTCTGGAGGTGGTGAGCAGCTTTCAACAGGAGCCCTTTGGAATGATCCTGGATCATTGTATAGGTGAGAAGAGCTAAGGCATCCTCAGTTTATCATTGTACGGGATGGCTGTCTGCTGTGTCTTGTGTCCTCCTGGTTCTGCTCACTTCACTCTGCATCGGTTCATACAAGTCTTCAGATTTTTTCTTTGAAATCATCCAGTTTGTCATTTCCTTATAGCACAATGATATTCCATCGCAACCACTGACCACCGCTGGTTCAGCCACTTCCCTTTGCTCTTTGGGCTGGAGATTCCGCAGTGGTATTGCTGGGTGGACGGGCATACACAGTTTTCCAGCTTTGGGGGCATAGGTCCGGGCTGCTCTCCAGGATGGTGGAAGGAGTTAACACCTCTAAGGGGACCTCGAAATTGACACCTCCACCTAGAGGTGTTAACTCCTCCACCTAGAGGGCTGCTCTCATTTGTCAATCACCTGCGTTGTGTCAGCAACTGTATATAAAGCAGGTCCCCCTGCTGCCAGAGATCCTTCACAGGAGCAGTTACCAAACAGACGAGGAGACTTGTGCTCTCCCCATCTCCCTTCTTTGGAGGACATTACCAGAGACCTGCACTTTTCTGGAAAGAGTGAACTTGGACTCCACAGCGCCAGTTACCAACCAGGAGGCCGAGAAGAGTGATTTGGAGCCATGGGACCAAACCAAATCGAGCGGCTTTTCCTGAAGATTTTGGCGTCTAAGAAATTCATAGCATTTTCATTTTTCCCTCACAGCTGAGAGCTTAAGAATGGCAGAACTGTTTTTTTCCAAACACTGAGCCTTTGGCTGTATTTCTTTCCATGAGAAATCCTGGGATTACTCAGGTCTTTGAATGTACTTTTTGCTTTCTCCCCTCCAGTATGTTATGAAACGTCATCCAAGTGATCTTATTTGGATGTACCTTCCTTCACATGTGGAATTTCTATCCGTCCTTGAAAGCCTGAATCAAATGAATGTATTCTCAATAGGTGGTGATTTAACCTCCTCTTAAATTCCTGCAAGGGCAGGGAAACCACTCCTTCCCTAAGGTAGTCCATTCCATGGATAAACAGTTCAAATATTTGTAATTGAGCCTAAATCGGCCACTGAAATTTCTACTACCGTGGGGCCTACCGCAAAAAAGTGGATCCATCTTTCACATAACAACTCTTACTTTGTCTAGGCTTGAGAATGATAGTTGCTATTTTCATTTGGTCCACTGAGTTTGTTAGATCAGAAGCTCCCCCTGTTTTCTCAAATGGGGGAAAAAGCCCCTTTGTGCTCTAATATACTTTGACCACAGAAACTGCCAACAGCAAATGCTTTCTCTTTAACAACAGAGATAATTTTTCTTTTTCCTACACTGTCTCTACACCCTTTATCTCCCACCCTCTCCCCAATTTGGCAAAAAAAAAATTCTAAGTCCTTGTAACATATATATATAGTTGAGCAAAACAAATTCTTACACGGGGAGTGCCTGAAAATTAATACATTCTTCTTTAACTTAAAGTCATCATTTCTTTATGAAGAGGTCTTATATGTAACTTCTTGACCTTTATATAGTAGTATATAGGGCATCTAATATCAGACATTCTCGAAACCCTTGAACCTGCTGATGCCTAGTACAGTAATTGGATCAATATCCTTTAGCCATTGTTGCTGCCCTGATTCAGAGGCAGCTAGTGGTTCAGAGGATAGGGTGACAGGACTGGAGTCATGGACATCTGTGTCCAAATCCAAATCCATAGACATTTATTAGCTCGGTGGCCAAAGGAAAGTCACTTAACCTCTTCCTGCCTCAGTTTCTACAAGTGTAAAATGGAAATCATAATACCCTCAAACTCGTAGAGTTAATGTGAGGATAAAATTAGATGATATTTGTAAAATACTTAGCACTGCAGCTGGCATATAGTCCTTGCTCAAAAAATGCTTATTTCTTTTCTCCTTTTTCTTATCATTTCTTGACCTATAGTCTAAAACTCTTAGGGCAAGGCAGAAGCATGGAATGCCTACTCTTGAGACAGAGATTGGGAGAGGAGGCTTCTCTGATGTCTGTTGATAGTATGCAATGCTTTGCACAGTATTGATATTTGATAAACTTTTGTCATGGTGAATTGAATTGAATTACTAGACCCACTTGTCAGCCTCTTTGGCAAAGATTATGCTTCCTAGGGGATTGAATGATTTCCTGGCTTGGAGTGAAGGTGTTTCCTCCCTTAACATGCCTTTAAGTACAATCATGTAATTTAAGGGCTTCAGTAGATTCAAGATTGCATTAGTCTAACTTTGTAGCATTGGACTTGGAAACTTAAGTATGAGTTCCTTTCCCTACCACTTATAAGCTGTATGACTTCAGAGGTCATCTAGTATAATCTTCACCTGAAGACGTCCAATAAAGATAACTTGTTCTACCTGAGGCAGCCCATTCCCATTCTTAGGCAACATTAACCAGCAGAAAGCTTTTTGCTTACCTAAAGCTAAAAACTATGCCTCTCTCCCAAATGTCCATCCATTAGTTCTGATTCTGCCTTTTGAATCAAATAGGATAAATCTAAATATTTTTGTACCTTGCAGACCTTAAAATACTTCATTTTATACTGAACAGGGATTAACTTTTATAATTATGAAGAAATTATACAAGAGAGTAATTATTCAATATACAAAATTTAGAATAGTAATGGAGAATGATTGCTATGTTCTACGTGACAAGTTAATATTTGTAGTTTATTCACTCGTGTTTCTGTGTGTGTGTGTGTGTGTGTGTGTGTGCGTGCGCGCGTGTGTGAATGTATATTAAACACACCTGTCTACATGATCATGAGAAAATAATTTACCTCCTCTGGATGCAAGTCTTTAAAAAAATTTTTTCAGTTCCAAATTCTCTCCCTCCATTCACTCTTCCTTCATCCATTGAGAAGGCAAGAAATATGATATCCATTATACATACACAGTCATGCAAAACACATTTTCACATTAGTCATGTTCTGGAAAAAGGAAGAAAAATAAAGAAAGAAAGGAGAGAAATATTTCAATCTATCAGTTCTTCATCTGGAGGTAGATAGCATTTAACGTCATTAGTCCTTTGGAGTTGTAGTGGCTCACGTATTGATCCAAGTTAGTAAGTCTTTCACAGGTGATTGTCATTACAATGTTTCTGTTACTGTGAATATTGTTCTCTTGGCTCAGCTCTGTTCACTTCACTTTGCACCAGTTTATATGGGTCTTCACAGGTTTTTCTGAAAATGTCCTCTTCATAATTTCTTACAGCACCATAACATTCCATCACATTCACGCATCATAATTAGTTCAGACATTCCCCAGTTGATTGGGAATCCCTTTAGTTTCCATAGCTTTGCTACCACGAAGAGAGCTTTTGTACATATGAGTAATTTAATTTATTCTTTGACCTCTTTGGGATATAGACCTAGTAGCAATACTGTTGAGTCAAAGAGTAAGTGGAGTTTTATAATATTTCAGTATATTTCTAAATTTTTCTCCAGAGTAGTTGGACTAGTTCACTGTTCCACCAGCAGTGTCTCAGTAAACCTATTTAATCACATCCCCTCCAGCATGTGACATTTTCTCTTTTTGTCCTCTTAGTCTATCAGATAGATGTGAAGTGCTACCTTAGAGTTGCTTTAATTTGCATGACTCTAATTAACAGTGATTTAGAGCATTTTCCCCATAAAACGATTGATAGATTTATTTCTCTGAAAATTTCTATTAATATTGATAGATTTGATTTGTTCCTCTGAAAATTCCTATTAATATTGAGAGATTTGATTGATTCCTCTGAAAATACCTATTAATAATATATGACAAATTATCTACTGGGAAATGGCTATTGTTTTTATACATTTATAAGTTTGTCTCAGTTCTCTTATATGTTTAAGAAATGAGATATGTATCAGAGAAAGCTACTGAAAAAAATGCCCCCTAATTCTCTCCTTTGCTTTTTATTTTGGCTGCCTCGATTTTATTTGTGCAAAAACTTATAAATTTTATGTAATCAATTATACCTCAATTATATATAAGAATAATGAATACATATATCAATTCTACCTCCTGTGGATCCATTTATCTCTTCCTTAGTCATGATCTCTTCCCCTATCCACAGATCTGAGAGGTAATTTTTTTTCATGTCCCGTAAAATACTTATGATATTATCCTTTATGCCTATCGTTGCCTAAAGGCTTGTTTTTCAGGAATGCCCACACCTTGGTGCTTTGTGATTGGGCAGTGGGTCAAGAGGGTTGTTACATTCCCTGACCCAGGAAAAGGCTATATAATCCCTGATGTGGGACACTGTTTGGGGGCTAACTTTGAGAAGTGTTGTGTGATTTGACCAGAGGAGACTCTGGACAGCCGTTGTCGAGACCCCCAGCTTTGAAAACCCAGATGTTGATGCTTCCCTCACTGGTAACTGTGATTTGGTATGGATGCAATGGTTGGACAGTTGGAGCCCCGTGTTCTTGAAATGTTTCTCTTGGTATGCTCTGAAGTTCGGGGTCTTCACCTTTTTCCCTGAACAAGGTAAATGATATATTTGATCGATTAAAGCAAGATTGGTAACGCATTTTGAGTTGCTTTCCTTTAGAAAAGCAGATTTAAGAACGTGTGTTGGCAGCCACCCTGGGGATACTGGGGTGCTTGCTGCAACAGATATCTCTGCTTATTCTCATAATAACCTTATTTGGTAGTCAAATAGAGTTTAACTAATTTGGGACCTGAGCCACTACAACTTATTTTTAAATAGTTATGGAACTTATGAATTTTGCTGAATGAGAGCACTGTCTAGCATTGTATATCTGAAGATATGTCTTCTAACTTTTATCCTTTTCCAATGAATATTTCTTTATTGCACTTAATTGTCTTTACAATCTGTAATCCACATCCCATTTGTGCAGATGTCTTATTAGTGGAAGTCAATTGTATCTACCATATCTAATTTGTATATTTTTAAATATTGTATTTTCCCCAATTACATGTAAATTTTCAAAAAAATATCCTTAAATTTTTTTGAATTTCAAATTCTCTTTCTTCTTCCCCTTCTCCCCGCACTGAGAAGGCAAGCAATTTGATTATTTATATCTTTTTAAAAGCAGATGTTTTATGAGCTTTTATCTCTGTACTCCCATGAATTCCTATACCTTCTCAAAGCTAACTTATTAAAGTAAACATTTCCGTTGATTTTGTTGCTTTTCTACATAAAAGATATCATGTGGGAAAATCTAATTGAGTTTGTATTCAGATATTTCATCTCTGAGTACATAAAAATTTATTGACTACTCTCTTTGTCTTAGTTTTACTTTGAGGTGCCAAAATAGTGGGTACTACTGGTATGATCATATCAAGTTACAGATGGACTTCTGAACTTCCCTCTGCTCACATCTATGTTGTTTTTAAATTCCATTACTTCAGCTATCTATCTTCCTTCCTTCCTTCCTTCGTTCCCTTCCCTCCCGTCCCTCCTTCCTTCCTTCCTTTCTTGCTTCCTTCTCTCCTTCCTTCCTTTGCAACACTATCACATCCATCGACTACCACCCATCTATACAATACTCCCCTGGTAACATAGAAGTATAATCAAATAACACAAAACACAACGGTACCGTCTAAAATGTATGTCTCATTCTGCACTTGCAGGCTAGTTTTTCTCTGAATCTGGTTTACTCTGGTTTTCCTGAATGCAATCTCTTATCTGGATCAGTCAGCACTTTCTGATTTCCCCTCAGCAGCAATGCCACTGTCCTCACCAGATTCCCTTGATATTTGAGATGGGGTGTATAAATGCTTTCCCACTCCTATCATGTATGGGAATGCTAGTGCCAAAGACATGAAAGTTAGTTACCCTGGAACTTAACTTGCTTACACTACAGGGGCAAGGTTAGACTGGCAACATTTGTTCTGCATTCCTACAGCTATATTCAAATTCTTGCCCTGCTCCCCCATGCTTTAGATTAAGAATAAAAAACAGTGGTTCTAAGTCATGTATAATCTTCTGTCTGTCTGTCTGTCATCTATATCTATCTATCTATCTATCTATCTGTCTGTCTGTAGTTATATATATGGAAAATTGATCTGACTCATTCATGTCATGGACTTCATATTTGATACTGTTATAATGTGTACATTGTCTCTGAGAGAAGTTTGGCTCCCTAAGGGCAGGTGCTGTTTAGTTACATATATATCTCCAGCACTTAGCATAGTGTATGACACTTAAAAATATTGGTAGTGCCTGTACTTAGGGATTTATTGGTGTGAGAAACTCATAGATGAAAAAAGTCCTTCTCCCAGGACAGGTGGACACCTAATCTGCAATTTATCATCTAATAGAGTTGCTTAGAGCCCTGAAAGATTAAGTGATTTATTCAGGGTAACTAAGCCACATCAGAAGTAGGATTTGAACTCAGGTGTTCAAGACAAGTTCTGTATTCATGCTGCTTAATGCTTAATAAATACTTATCAAATTAATTAAACTGTACTTTTCCAAGGACTGACAGAATAGAGATGGGTAATGGTTGGTGAGTCAGTCTTACCAGCTTGGTGTACTGAAGTGATTATTGAATTGTGAACAATGATGAGGACAACAACATCAAGAAAAGGCATTTGGAGAAACCATGATGTATGGGGTATGGGGACCCCCAAAATCCCCAACCCCCCAAAATTAAAAGTCAGAGGTGCCTTGTGGAAAGAACAGGAAGTTTTATTGAGTTCTCAGGAGAAGAGGGCATCCCTTCCACCAGTATAAACCAGTGGAATGAGGGGTGTTACAGAAGACAGAGCAATAGCATATACCCTAAGCCAGTCAAGCCCCCTCCCTCCACTGTCCCTTTACCCATTGCCTGGGAGGCAGGTCTACAATCTGAGTGGGAAATCTCCTCCAATGACAAAGAGCAAAGAAGCCTACCACTATCCCTTAATGGTAGGGAGGTGGGCTTACAGTCTAGGTGGTGGGGGGAGGGGCAGGCCAGGAACAGGTAAACAGGGTTCATGTCCTTATTGGAGGGGAAAAGATCACAATCAAGGGTAGTGGTTGAAAGTCTCCTAAAGGGCTTAATGCTGATGTTGCAGTAGTAAAGAAGGGGGAAGGGTGAAACCAAAACTCAAGCCTGTTTCGCCAAGAAACATTACTAGACTTTAAGATATATGTTGAGAAATTTTCAAAAGGGAAAAGCTCCAGAAGAATAGGGGGTAGGATAGGGATAGGGATAGGGAATACATTTGAAAAGTAAAAAGATTTGGGGAGTGGGAAAAAGGAGGGATATTGGTAAATTATTTCCTCTTTCAGCCAGTTGTGACCAGGATAAGGTTCAAGCAATGGCCACTGCCCCTCCCTAGGGGCGGCTAGGTGTCGCAGTGAATAGAGCGTCGGCCCTGGAGTCAGAAGGACCTGAGTTCGGTTCCAGCCTCAGACACTTAATGCACACACGAACAAAAACCTAGCCGTGTGACCCTGGGCAAGTTACTTTACCCCAATTGCCCTCGAAAAAAAAAAAGCAAATAGTTCTTTCCAGTCTACAATTAAAGGTTGGTGTTTAATATCTTGTACATACTTCCTAATGTTTGATCTAGTACAAGTTACAAAAGCGTCACTCTACACACTGCCTCTAAGCTACAAACACAGAGTCCTCCCAACCACCAGCTAAATTATATTTTTAAAGATGGAAGATTGCTATACATACTTATAACAAACATGCAGATAACAACATTAGTTATATTTTATTGCTTTTCAAGATACATTTTCAGGTTCTTGTGATATGTTTAAGTAAAAGGAGGACAAAGTTAGCAATATTTTGACTTAACTTTGTTTTGAGGAAAAATCACATTTTCAATGAAAACAATCTTCATTATAATTAATTAGTGCACATTTTATCATATGTAGGCATAAAATTACTGTTTGCTTCCAGCTAGAAGATATAAAATATGAATATTTCCTAGTAATATATTCAGCCAAATTATTTAATTCAATTATACTTTTAATGCAAATTTAATTCACGTTTTTCTGCAAATATTATTAGGATAGTATTTCTGGGGGGATTTTGTGAGACCTTTCTTTTTTTATTAGTGGATTTAAATCCTTTACATTTCATTCCAGATAACTAGGTTCTTCTGGATGCCTGATGAAGTTTTTACTTCATGAGCTCGTTTCAGAGCACATCAATCTCTTATTATTTCGTGGGTGCATATTTTGCTTCAGTTATTACTTTTTGAGGATAGAACATATTAAAAGTTGTATGTCTCATAATAAATATTACATGCTAGTTACAAAAATTAGATTTGATAAATACTTTATTAGTTAATTTCTGATTTTTTTCTAGTTACCTTTGGAATAGAAAAAGACTATGAGGAGTTTATGTAAGGATGCTATATAGTATCAACAATAGAACTGGAAATGAGTTTTTAGTGCAGTTAGACACTGTGGCAAGCTGGATACCCTCCCCTAGACCTCCACCCCAGACCGCAATCCAGATCCAGGGAGATTAAAGCAAGAGGATTTAACCCCCAGACTGATGGCTGGATTTCCCTACAGTTTGCAGGCCATGAGCTGAAGCTTCAACTGAAGCTGCAAAATGGCGGCAATCCCGAGTTTCCTCAGTTGCTTCTCGCCCTCAGGGGAAGAAGCCTATGAGCTACCAAATACTGGTCTGAAAGTCCATAGGGCACTTACCTCTCACATTGTCCTAGGGATATCTGTATTGAAAATTCTGGAGTCACCACAGCTGCTGGTGTTCTGGGGTCCCTCCAGCTGGCTGCTGGCCCTACCGCCCTGGGGCTAAAACCACCACTCAGGCAGGCCTGGGCTCGGCTGCCAGAGCACTGTGCTGTCACCTCCCAGAGCGATGTGCTGGCCGCACCCCGCAGGGCTGGCTTCATCGGAAGGTTAGTTTCTCTGTGTCGTTCTATGGGTGCTGGAGGTCCAGAAGTTATTCAGAGTATCCTTTTACATGATTTTGAAGTGGCATGGGAAAGAATGCCTTGGATGTGCTGTTTCTACTCTGCCATCTTGTCTCCATCCCCCACATTGTCTTTTTCTCCTGTCTTCACACAATTAGGAGAGCAACATCACGTCTTAATCAAATATTGCTTAAAAAAGAAACCCCAATACTGGTCCATAAGGGAAATCAATTCTTTCTCCTCCAATAATTCTATGCAATGAGATGCTGTCCAGAGTCCTTAAGGGTTTTGTCCTAGATAATAAAGTGCATCACAGAAGATGGAATCTCAGTCCTGTAGAGCTAGGTATTACAATAACCAAATTTGTTTTGAATTTTAATGAAAAATGCATATAAGATGGTGTAGACACATCAAAACAAAGGTATGACAGGTTCTAGGCCATTTTAAAATATTATTTTTTCCTATTCCAGATTTTAGCCTTGTTTCCAAAATTCAATGTGCTTTCCATATGATTTACCTCCTTCATAATGTAAATAAATTTCTCCTCTAAAATGATAGTTCTTGTCCGTCTATTAAGTATATGAGATATAAATAAAGGTTTCTCATTTCTGGAATTGGTTTCTTTCCCCCCCAAAAAACTTCCTTTTTCCCTCCTAAATGTATATTTGATCATATGGGAAGAGAATTTTACAACATTTAAATATTCAGTATCTTTTAAATATGCTCAGAATGATATTTATGTAAATTTTCATGAAATTTTAACGTACCTTCGATTGTTAAAAAAAAAAGACAAGGTTATCAAATGAAATTACCCACAGTATAGTGAAAAAATGCAAGATGGTGTTATGTAAGTAGATCTCAATAGAAAATGAAAGCGTGTGTTGGTCTTACATACAGTTATCAAAATTGTCCAGGAATTAGATGAATATATAACTGAGAAATGGTGATTGGTTTGATTATTTAACAAAATAAATAATATATTATTCAACATTAAAAATTTGGGATTTCCTAAGTTAGTATCTGGCCAGAAGAGATTGTTTTTAATTTTTTCTAGTCTATATCATTGATATATATTATATCATAAATAAAAAAGCACCAAAACAGTATTGATAAAAACTGTTTTTTGAGGGAGATTTATATTGAATTCAAATAGTTGTAGAACAGTGGAATCCTTAGTCTCCAGTGGTGTGTCATGACAGAAGATTGAAGGGAAGTAGAACACTCATTCTTTAGTAATTTTTTAGTTGTTACTGATTCTTCATGATCCCTCTTGGGTTTCTCTTTGGGTTGGACAAATATACTGAAGCATTTTGTAATTTCTTTCTGCAGCTTGATGTATAGCTAAGGACACTTGAAAGAAATAAGGTTAAGGAACATCCCAGGGTTATACTCCTAGTTAGTGTCTGAGTCAAGATTGGAATTCAGGTAGATGAATCTTTAGTCCTGGCCTTGTACTTTACCCACTCTGCCACCTAACATTCCAATTCGAACATTATCAGTTGTTCAGTTGTACAGGTTTTTATAAGGAAGTTATTTGTAAATAGTTGTTGTAAGTTGATGGCTTTTAGTAGGCTATCATTTTCTAAGGAAAAGCTCATTTTGTTCACTTTAGAAAAAGAGTACTAGCTGCACCTAGTCACATCTTTTAAAATAGTTGTCTTCTGTTTCTGCTATATATTGTGTGTGAGTTCTAGCTTGGCCCCAATATTCAGGTTTGACAAAGAGGATTGCTCTATGCATACCCCACTCTTTGCTATAATATAAAAACAATTTATATAGATTGGATAGATCTCAAAATGTGCCAGTAATAGTCCCTTTCCCACCCTCTGGATTTTCCAATGAGTTGGTAGAGCTCCTTTTGCGCCCAAACACTTGTCATTTCTAAATGTTTGTTATAGATTCAGTATGTGTTTAAAAGCTTTAGTTTTTATGTGGCATCTCCTCCCATGAAACCCTCAATTTGTGCTTAGGAATTCAGGTGCATAGCTGAGAGGAGTACCTCCTTTGTATTCTGTTCCCCTAGAGTAGTACTGCACCTAGTAGAGAACCAATTATTAAATTATTTAGTGCTTGATACATTTTCAAAAACATTCCTGTTAGCAAAATGAATAGGTGATGTGTCTGACAGTTTCTGCAGTAGAAAGTGGCTTGTGTTTTCCCTGTGATAGAAGTAGTAGTAATGACGTGCAAGTGATACTGTAACTCCTCTCCTAAATATTTCAGAATGCATAGTATTATATATAGAAATTTTAAAATGTCTACAAAGAAGACATATGGTTCCTTTTAAGTTAAAGTATAATTATTTTACCAAGGTCACAAAGTTAATAACAAGCAGAACCAGAAATAGACTTTTTTGGTTTTGTGATTTCCAATAGTATTTGTTACTCACTAGGATGTTTGCTCTTTTGTTTAAACTTATATACAGTCAACATTTATTCATTGTTTTTTGCTTTTTGGAGGGCATTTGGGATTAAGTGACTTGCCCAAGGTCACATGGCTAGTTTTTGTGATAAGTATCTGAGGCTGGATTTGAACTCAGGTCCTCCTAACTCCAGGGCTGGTGCTCTATTCACTGGGCCACCTAGCCACCCCCACAGTCAACATTTTAAGGCAATGGCAGTATGTGCATATGTCGAAGTATTGCACCATTTCCTCCTTTGCTTTGTGAGAGCAGGAATTGGAAGGTT
Organism: Gymnobelideus leadbeateri; assembly: GCA_011680675.1. Taxonomy (NCBI): domain Eukaryota; kingdom Metazoa; phylum Chordata; class Mammalia; order Diprotodontia; family Petauridae; genus Gymnobelideus; species Gymnobelideus leadbeateri. Next base: position 33,815 of record WOXC01003549.1, on the reverse strand, counting down.
CTGAAGAAATTAGAAAAACAGTTAAATTTTCTTTAGTCTTCTGGGTTCAGGAAGTGAAAGATTTGCTCAAAAGCTTATTAATTCACACACCTTTTGCCTTTTGATACTTATCCAAATGTTTCAGAAGAGATTTTATTCAGAGTTTCACTGACATTGATAATTCCGGTGAAATTTGATTTTATGAAAGCTACATAGGGGAAACAAGATGTTACTAAATTTTTAAAGAAAAATCCTACATAAGACTATGTTTCAAGAGGCTATTTCATGTGATTAAAAAATTGCAATTTTACCCCGACATAGCCTTTGTCTGGCATATTAGTTCCATCCCAATGTATATTTCAAGCCTGAATTTTTAAAATTGGTTAATTATTATTATTAGGTTGTGGATTTTTTTGTTTATTTTGATTTTTCATCCATTTTTCACTATGCAAAACGATTTCTTGGCATATATAATATAGGACTGGCCTTTGTTTTCTCTTTCCTTTTCTGAAAGTCTTTTTTTATCAAATTAACCTTCATGTTTGGACCTGTGTTATAATTTCAAACAATGTCTTCTGAAGACCAGATTAAGCCCATTACTACTCCTGATCTATTACACATCACAGTTTCTGAAAACTCTTCCATGTGCATCACAATTCTTCAATTTTTGAACAAAACTCACTATATTTATCATTATTATGTTCATCCACACGTTTGTTTTACAATGTAATCACAGTTGATTGTTCTAAATTTTTCCATGTGCCTGATCTTGTGGAGATAAACAAGGCATATACTATATATATATACACACACACACACACATTTCCATTGAATTTGAAGAATTTCTTTTTGGAAATAATAAGTTACATAGTATTTTATAGTGGATTTTGGAGAAAGTTGCTCAAATACATTTTTAATGAAAGGGTAGAGAGTTGTAATTTATTCTTTTTAAATAAATTACCTTTTGTTAATATAATTTTTGTTCTTGGATACTGGAGGTTCTCCCTTTGGTTCCAAGTGCAAAGATTAATTTCTGTTTGACAATAGGAAGTATTAGTTTGTATAGAAGTAACTGTGTTATAGAAAAGATTAAGTCCCATATTTCTTTATGTGGTACCATTTTGAGAACGGGTGAAAAACATTTTAAAAATAATATGTTGCTAAAACTGCGGCTCACAGGGGCCTGGGCTCAGCTCCCAGAGTGCTGAGCTGTTGGTTCCCAGCTTGCTGTCCTGCCTGCTCTCATAGCTCTGCGCTGGCCACTCCCTGCAGGGCTGCTGTGCTGTCCTCAGCAGGAGGTTAGCTTCTCTGTGTCGGTCTGTGGGTGCTGGGGCTCCAGAAGTTGTTCAGATTCCCCATTTACATTGTTTGTAAGTGGTGTGGGGCAGAGCACCTTGGAAGTGCTATTTCTACTCCGCCATCTATATTTATAGTTATTTCAAGTTTGTGGGGTTTGGGGGGTTGAGTATAAGAGAGTATATTCTCCATTCATTTATTTCTGTGGATATAGATATGATTTTTTTTCCTTTATAACTATACCAAAAACCCAATGCAATACTTTTCAATTTCTTCATTGATAAAGACCACTATGTATAGAAGTATTAGTGATAACAGATATTCAGGGGTTTTGGCCTTTAAAAATATGGGGTCATGTAATAAGGACTTGAAATGGAGAAAATTTACATAAGGAAAACAGCATATATGTAAAACTCAAACTTGTTAGTAAAACAAAATGAAATGAAATGAAACAGGAAAACAAACAAACAAACAAATAGATATCAGGAGGCTGTACAATCTCATATCTTAAAAGTTTAACAATATCATATCTTTTTTTTTCAAATGCTTTATTCACTTCTGGTTTACATCATTCATTTCTGGCAGGTTTTAAGTTATAATTCTTCCCATTTTTCTCCTACCCACCACCACAGAATGGCAGTCCCACAGGATATCCTCTCATCCCATCTGCTCTCCCATACCCCCTTTGGCTTTTCCAGCAGGGCAAGGTGAATCTCTGTGCCCCAATGTCTGTATATCTTATTTCCCAATTATATGTAAAATAGTATTAATAATAATATTTATATATTTTTTTAAAATTTGATTTTGAAACTTCAAATTACAGATCCATTCGCTTCCTCCCTTGCCACCCCCTTTGCTGGGAAGATAAGCAATTCGGTATATGTTGTACATGTATAGCCATGCAAAACATTACCATGGTAGATATATTGTAAAAGACTGACTATATTTCCCTCCCTCCTATCACACCTCCCACTTGGTCTATTCCCTACTTTGATCCTGTCCTTTTTCAAAAGTGTGCGCTTACAAATTCTCTCACCCGCCCCCCCCCCCCAGCCTGCCCTCCCTTCCATCATCCCCTCTCTCATCCCCTTCTCCCCTACTCTCCTGTAGGGTGAGAAATCCTATTTAGTATGTATGTCATTCTCTCCCTGAGGCAAATTCTATGAGAATAAGCTTTTGCCTTTTTGCCTTTCTGTTCTTCCCCTCCCCTGTGACTACTTCTGCTTGCCTCTTCTACATGAGATAGTTTACCCCACCCTGTCTCTACCCATCTCCTCTTGCCACTTTCCTCTCTCACCTCTTACCTTCACACCTTAAGTATCATCCCTTCTCACCAAATTCAACCTGTTCCCTCTATCCATGTATACATGTAAACATATATACACACACATTCACATATGTATTCATATGCCCTATACCCTTTTTCAACTATTTTCATACTGAGAAATGTTTCATCAGTTACAGTTATCATTTTTTACATGTAGTAAAATAAATAGTTCAACTTTGATAAGTTCCTTATAATTTCTTTTCCTTGTTTACCTTCTCAACCATCTCTTGCTTCTTGTGTCTGAATGTCAAATTTTCTATTCAACTCTGGTTTTTCCTCAAGAATGCTTGAAAGTCCTCTATTCCATTGAATAACCATGTTTTCCCCCGAAACATGATACTCAGTTTTGATGGGTAGGTGATTCTTGGTTTTAATCCCAGCTCCTTTGCCCTCTGGCATATCATATTCCATGCCCTTCAATCCCTCAGTGTAGAAGCTGCCAGATCCTGTACTATCCTGATTGTGTTTCCACAATATTGAAATTTTTTCTTCCTGGCTGCTTGTAATATTTTCTCCTTTATCTTGGAATTCTGGAGCCTTGCTATATTATTCCTGGAAGTTTTCTTTTTGGGATCTTTTTCAGGAGGTGATTGGTGGATTCTTTCAACCTCTATTTTGCCCTCTGGTTCTAAAACATCAGGGCAGCTTTCCTTGAGAATTTCTTGAAGGATGATTTCTAGGTTCTTTCTTTGATCTTAGTTTTCAGGTAGTCTAATATTTTTTTAAATTATCTTTCTTGGATCTATTTTCCAGGTCAGTGGTTTATCCCATGACATATTTCAATTTGCCTTCTATTCTTTCATTTGTTTGGATCTGCTTAACAGCATCTTGATTTCTCATAAAGTCACTTGTTTCCATTTGCTCCAGTCTAATTCTGAAGGACTGATTCTCTTCAGTGAGCTTTTGAGATTCTTTTTCCATCTGGTAAATTCAACTTTTTAAGGCATTCTTCTCCTCATTGTCGTTTTGAGCCTCTTTTGCCATTTGATTTATTCTATTTTTAAGGTGTTATTTTCCTCAGTTAGGCTGTTGACTCTCATTTCATACTTTTTTATCTTTCTTATTTCTCTCCCCATTTTCTCCCACTTCTCTTATCTGATTCTTAAGGTCCTCTATGGCCTGTGACCAGCTCGTATTTTCATTTGGGGCTTTTGGTGCAGGAGTTCTGACCTCCCAGTCCTCCTCCTGTTCCATGCTTCGATCATCTTTGCCCCACAAATAGGAGTCTAACGTTGAATTTTTCTGTTTCTTTTATTTCCTTTGCCTAGGCATGTTTCCACATAATTTCTTGACTTTTGGGCTTTTTGCCACAGTAGGACTCTGACACCAGATAGGGGAACTTCTATCCCAAACTCTGGCGTTTTCTCAGCTGCAGGAGGTATTAGTTGGGTGCCCTCTCTGAAGCCTCCACATGCTCTGGCAAGCTGGTCACACACCCCAAGACTTCCACTACAGACCACAATACAGATCCTGGAACATTAAAGCAAGAGCGATTACCCACCCCCCACCAGACTTGTCGCCCAGTCCCCCTAATAGTCCAAATGCCTGGAACTGAACCTGCAACATGGTGGCAGCTGCACCTTGGCTACTCAGAGGCTTCTCGCCCCCAGGGAAAGAGGCCAATACTCTCTCCCCACTAGTACCAAAGTCCATACTGCACTGACTTCTCACTTTGTCCTTGGCATCTTTGTGTTGATAATTCTGGATAGGCCACAGCTGCTGGTGTTCTGGATTCGCTCCAGCAGTTTGCTGGTCTGGCTGCCCTGAGGCTAAAAGGTCTGACTCACAGGGTCCTGGGCTCGACTCCCAGACCTCTGCTCTTGCAGCTCCCTTCTGGGCTGCTGGGCTGTCCTCAGGGGGAGCTTAGCTTCTTTGTGTCATTTTGTGGATTCTGTAACTCCAGAATTTGTTCAGCATCCCCTTTTATATAGATTGGAAGTGGTGTGGGCAGTATCCCACTGAAGTGCTGTTTCTACTCCACCATCTTGATTCTGCCCCCCGATAATGTCACATCTTTAAAGGTCTTAAGAAAACTTAATGCCTGGAATCCAAAGTTCCATTAAAGTGGCCCAGTTGGCTGTGAGCAGAAACTTAGAGTACAGAGTTTCCCAGCATGGAAGTGAGCTCCTCCAAATAGGCCAATGAGGGCTGCATTGTGAAGACTAAATTTTTTAAAGCAATTGGGGTTAAATAACTTGCTCAAGGTTACAAGGCTAGTTATTATTTATGTGTGGGTGATAATCTTCTGAGGCCAGAACCAGTCCCAGGTCCTCCCATCTCTGGCACCAGTGCTCTTATGCACTGTGCCACCTAGCCGACTAAAGACTGAATTTTTGAACAGGGCTTTGACTTGGAATCTAGACTCTCTGAGCTTGAGGATATATACAGTCCTGAGTAAATTTTGAATATAATCCCCAAACATACAATTCATGAGTCCCAACCTGAATGGAGTTATAGAAACAGGAAGACAGAGAGTGGAGGATCTTCAGAGGCTAATGAGGTAAATTGTCTAAAGAAATGGGATTTTAGAACAGACGGTGTCAGGTCTAGGAGGAGCCTTAGAGAATAGAATGAGAGACTGAGGAGGGACTTTAGAAGAAGGAATATCTGATCCAGGAGAGAAAACCAAAGATCAGGACATTAGTGTCCTCAAATTTTCCATGTTCCATAGCTGCAAGGGCTCTGATTACCTACTTTATATACTATTAAAATGGGACTTCAAATGTAAAACATAAATTTCAAGGATTCTTACAAATATCGGCTTTTAAGGAAGAAATATTTTCTGGATATAGGTAAATAATATGCCGCAAGTTAAGGGAAAAAAGAGTCACTGGTTAGTTTTAAGAATTGATACGTGGTAAGATTAATATATGTTGTAAGAAGAACTGAATAAAAAAGTCCTCATGCATATTTGGAGAGTATGGCCCTATAAGCCAAAATGTCAGCTCTTGGTGGCTTCTTGGAACATGGAGTATCAGAGCTTCCTGAGACCTTTCAAGGATATATGTTGGAGGAGTCCTCTTCGTTAGAAAACTAGATTTTCTAGGTAGGGTAAGAGTCCTGACTCTGAATGTCAAAATTTTGAATAAAAAGCCTTGTTACATTATGAGATAGGAGATACCCCATTAACATAGAATGTATGTGCATGAAAGATATTTGGAATTCAGGATTATCCTCTCAATGAGACCACAGAAGCTGCAAGTTCAGATTTGTGAGGGCCTCGAGATTAGAGCTATGGGAATGGACCCTTTCAGAAATTGGAGGATTTGAGCATACAGAGATTCAGGCCTGGGAGTTGCCATGTAAACAAAAAAGAGAGAGGTAGCAGTGCTCAGGGAAGAGGAGGCCCCAGAGTAAAGAGAGCCCCTAGGGCAGCAAAGGTCAGATATTACAGTGGACTCCAAACCCTTCTGTTCTGTAGGTGGGGGAGGGGTTGAGAGAACAGACATAATCTAGTGAAGAAGGGAACTTAGATTGGAAAATCTGAGAAACAGTAACGAATTATTTTTTATGTTTATATGGAGTAGGCTTTACGAAGGTAGAGAAAGATAGATTTTTTCAGAGAATTAATTATTCCAATATAATTTTTTTTCTGAATATTAGTGATATATGAGAAAAACAAATATAAAAAATCCTAGAAGAATAAGAGCTCCACCTATCTTCAACCACAGAACCACAAGAGATGGTGGAGCTTCTCTTTCATCTTGTGGCTAATAAACAATGCTTCTGAACCACCATACATGCACACCAAAGAAAGGTACCTGCATGTATTTCTTTCCTTAGTAAAGACTGATGTTACTATTTCTTCTAATAAAAAATAAATATCGAATAATTTTGGACAAAAGCCCAGATCTTCACTGTAGAGAGCCTTTTAGAGAGAGGACTTCTATCTCAAAGTCATCAGACCAGAACACAAGCACATTGTAATAATAATGCAATTAATAAATTCATAATTTCACACAAGTTATCTAGATATGTCTTTAAAAATTAAAAATGCCTTTGGCTTCATACAGTTGAGAAAAGAGATACTGTGTCCAAACAAAGAGTTAAATCCTGCCTCTGCATGTATCAATGGGGACTGGAAAGTAAAGCCAAAATATGAGATCAGGAAGAGAAAGTGGATCGCAGACAGTCAGTTTGACAGAAACTTTGAATCCAGAATCAAGAGTTACATTTGACTTTAAAATCTATAATTTCCTTATTCAGAGGAAGTAGAAGAGGGGAAAAGGGAGAGATTGAGGGGCTCAGAATGAAAACTGTCAAAAATGAGAAAGTTTTAGTTCATAGCATGGTGTGGCCATGTGGAAGAAAAGGAAAGAGGTAGGAAGAAGGGGAAATCAGAGCAGAGAGTGCCCTGAGACTCCATGTGGTAAATCTTGAAATGTCCTGAAAGTCAACATGTTTGATGGCTAGGCATTCTCTGGGAACAAAAAAATGACTGAATCTCAATGGGTCTCAGAATAGAAAATGTCATAAATGGTACAAAGGTATATTCAAAGATATCCTTTCTTGGCCCAAATATTTACCTCCTGTAGGCCATGAAGTAAAAAACATGAAGGGAGATTTTTCTTATAAGAATTAACATAAATTTAAATTGATTTTTCAGTATGCACTGCAGATAGAAAAAGAAAAAAGTTCTGACATCCTTAAACTCAAAGCCCTTAGGGGAAGGTGAAAATACCATCAATTTTATATATTCCCACATTAAAACCATATCCTTATATACAGGTACAAAAAACAATCATCTGTGAATACTTCAGTGATAAAAAAGCTCTTGATGATACTATTTGTCCTAATGAATATTCAGTATTTTGAGGCATTTCAACATGGTTCTATGTAGAAAAGGGGAAGATTTTTGTTTGGATATCATTATATGGATGAGTTTTGCATTGTTAAAATGAAACAATAAAAAAATATAAGAAAATTATCCAAAGAGTAGTTAGTATGATATTTCCTTAGATAGCAAATCTCTCACATTTGAAGGCTCTGAGAAAAAAGAAAATGTGAGTGAGTATCCAGGTACCCTAAAAGCTGACAAGTTGGTGGGAGGCCAAAGGTTAGAAGCTTTCCCAGCTTGACAGTATGTTTCACCTCTGAATGTATAATGTATCATTCCTAACTCTGAATGCTTAGTCCATGTTGATATAGGGATAGGTGAGCAAAGCCAAATCTTAGAACACAAAAGGACAGACCTCTGAATGGGCTACAAACCACCCTATACGATAGACGGGATCTCTTTCAGGACATGACTCAAAATCTACTCAGGTAGGGGACACAGACTGGAAAACATCATCAATGGCTGATTCATTTCCATCTATATTCTAAGTGAGGCAAAATACTGGCCTGTTGTAGGGAACTCAAAAAAACAAAGAGAAGAACAGAGACTTTGCCTAGGATTCCAGTCACGTCCCAAAATTTAATAAACTTTTGGTAGTAAAGATGCTTTGAAACAAATCATGAATCAACACCAACAAAGCTAAAACAGTGCATTTATTTATTTATTTATTTTTTGCTTTTTGGAGGGCATTTGGGGTTAAGTGACTTGCCCAAGGTCACACAGCTAGTTTTGTGTTAAGTGTCTGAGACTGGATTTGAACTCACGTCCTCCTGACTCCAGGGCTGGTGCTCTATTCACTGAGCCATCGAGCTCGAACAGTCTATTTAAAGTACTTTCTCTGACAAGGAAAAAAAAACTGCCCCAAAATGAAAACATTTGTATACGAAAGCAAATGTAACTCCATGTATGTCCTCCTTTAGTTCAGACTACTATTGATATTACTAACAAGGAAAATGTGTGTAGATTAGTTTAAGGAAGTAAAATGAATGTGTATCATGCTGAGGACATAGAACAGGCACAAGTTTATTTTGTAAATTTGTATATAGGGAAGATGCATAGGCATTGCAATAATTATCAAATAACAATATAACAAATAACAAATAAAAATCTTTACAGATCATTTTTTTTTGGAGGGCAATTGGGGTTAAGTAACTTGACCAAGGTCACACGGCTAGGTTTTTGTTTGTGTGTGCGTTAAGTGTCTGAGGCCGGATCTGAACTCAGGTCCTTCTGACTCCAGGGCCGACGTTCTACTCACTGGGACACCTAGACGCCCCTTACAGATCATTTTCAGGATCAGGAGCCGTGTGAGTCTATAGCAGGTGCTAAGGCAGAATTTTGAGGGCCTAGGGAAGGAAGGGGGGAGAGTCAGAGGAATGGAAAATTTCAGCAACAGGAGGATGGAAGGACACAGTGTCAGACCTGGGAGTTGCCATGGAGATGAAAATTAGAGAACAGCAGGGCGCAGGGAAGAGGGAAATCAGAACAAGGAGAGTACTCAGGGCACTAAATGGTGGCTCTTGCAGTGAAGTCCAAGATATTATACTCTACACGTGGGGGTGTTTCAGAGAAAAGTGATCATCTCCTGGGGAAGGGGCTTAAGTTCAAAATCTCAGAAATCATATGGATTTACTTTCCTTTATAGAATCAGTGAGCCAAAATATTGGAAATTTTAACTAATTTAAAAATTAAGAAGGGAAATTGTAGGAAATCATTTATTCATGATAATATAATTTTTATCTGGCATTAGTGATATATAAAAATAACAAAAGTAATAAAAAAAATAAACCTAAAATCAGGAATCTTCAACCACACTGCTAAAAGTCTTTAGTGAGATTACTGTGAATTTTGTGGCTGGCTAAATAAACCCCTCAACTCGGGGAAGCTAGGTGGTGCAGTGAATAGAGCACCAGCCCTGGAGTCAAGAAGACTTGAGACACTTAACCCAAATCCAGCCTCAGACATTTAACACAAAAAATAACCTTGTGACCTTGGGCAAGTCACTTAACCCCAATTGCTCTCCAAAAAGCAAAATATAAAAAATAAACCCCTCAACACATGCAAACCACAACAACTGAAAACCAAAACAAAGGCAGTGAGATGCATTTCTTTCCTTACTAAAGACTGATGCTTCTATCAATTATCTTTTATTCATTAATTAATATAACTATTTGTAAAAATGAATATTGACTAATTTTGGAATAAAAGCCTCCAGATGTTCAGAACAGAGATCTTTTTAGAGGGACTTTCATTTTGGAGTCATCAAATCATTAAGAGCAATGTATACTATAATTATACGTCAAATAATAAAATTAAAAACAATAACTTCTGACAACAGTCTTCCAGATGTGGTGATAGAACCAAAACCTTGTGTCTTGTATGTTTTCTAGATATCTAGGTACTTTTTGTAAGGAACTGTTGGAAGTAGTTGAGAGCACTGATAGAAAAAGTTTAACAGAGCTGATAAGTCTTTCTGAATGTCCTGATGTGGAGTTGAAACAGAAAATAGGATATGTGATCAAAGAGGGCACAGGAACCCAAACTGTGTGGGCTTGATGACAAATTTGAATCCAGAATCCTGAGCTTGACTTGGTATCAAATCTCTGTCATTTTTCAGAGGGATTAGAAGGGAGAGAAAGGAAGATGTTCAGGACCTGAGAAAGGAAATTGTCACAAACATGAGGGTTTTTAGCACATAGCAAGACATAGCTGTTGGGGTTCTCCTCGGGGTCCAGTCCCGATAGGCCGACCTTACCTATAACCAGGTCTTTGGACGTCTCCGGCCCCGTAGATCCAGCTACAGGGAAAATGCACAACAGAACGCCAGGACTCAGGATCAGGCTCAACAGGTTTATTTGATGGCTGTTACACGACTCCTCTGCTATCTGAACACCCAAATTCCTTCCTTTCCCTCTTCTGGGAGGTTGCTCTATATATACACCTCTGGCTGGCCGGGGAGGAGACCATTCCCATTGGATGAAGCACTCTCAATGCACAGCAAAAGTTAATCTGCTCATTTGCCTTTCAAGGCCCTGCACTCCCTCACTACAAATCCAGGGCTCAGGCCTTAGTAATTAGGCCCTAACAATAGCCATGGTGAGGAAAAGGAAGGAGGGAGGAGAGCACTTGGAAGAAGGTACTTCAGAGCAGAGAATACCCGGAGACCTCTAAAGGGTAGGTACTGGAAGGTCTTGAAAATCATCATGTTTCATTTCTAAGTGTTCTCTGGGAACAGAAATGATTAGCTGTGAATGGGCCTATAAATGGAAAAATTTCATAAATGCCAAACATACATTCCCAGATATTACTTGGTCCAAATATGTACTTGTTTTGGGCCACGTTAAGAAAAAGGAGGAGGTGGATTGTTGGTATGAGATCAAACCAAATTTTAAATTTAATGTTTAGGGAGCATTAGGGATGCAAAAAAGAAAAGAAAACCTGACATGTTTCAGCACCAAACCTCAAGAATATGGTGAAAATATTACCAATTGCATGGCCACCCAAACATCAACCTGCAAATCCCCAATATTTCTTCAGAAAAAAAATTAACTGAAAAACAAATCACTCACAAATATTGAACTAAAATTGCAAAATTTGGTGGTGAGATCTCTGTGTCTTATTTGGCAAGGCAAAAACAAACAAATACACAAAGGAATGAATTAATGAGCAATTGAATAAAAAAATAAGGAAATATCCCTCAAATCCCACAAAAACCTCTGTACCAGAATAACTTTACTAGCATGTACTACTTTTTTTTAGTAAATACTATAGTTTGTGTTCATGTTAATAAAAATGAGTATTGAGTGTCTTTGGACCAAAAAACTTAAATATTCAGTTCAGAGAGTTTTTTTTAAAGACTCTGTTGTTAAAGTCATTATTTCAGTAAGTAATCGTATCCCTTGGACGAATGCACACTGTGAAAATATTTCAAATAATAAAAATGTAAAAAACATATCTTAAGTTTTCTAGATATGGGGATAGAACCAAAGCCTCATGTCTTCTATGTTACCTAGAATTCTAAATGTGTGGTTTTCTAGGTATATTTTGTGTGGTGTTGCTGATAGTAGCTAAGAGCAGAGATAGAAAATGTCCAAACTAGCAGTTAACTCTCTCTCTCTCTCTCTCTCTCTGAATGTCCTCATACAGAGCTGAAAGGGAAGGTAGTATATGTGATCTTAGAGGGCACTGGAACCCAGAATGAGTGGGTTGAGGACAACTTTGAATCCAGAATACTGAGGTTGACTTGGCTATTGAATCTCTATTGTAATTTTTCAGACGGATTAGAAGGGAAAGAAAGGAAGATGTTCAGGAGCTGAGAATGGAAACTCTCACAAACTTGGGGTTTTAGCACATAGCAGGGCATAGCCATGGTGAAGAGAAGGAAGGAGAGGAGAACATTACGAAGAAAGGATTTCAGAGCAGATTGTCTTAAGACCACCAAAGGGTAGGTCTTGGAAGGTGCTGAAAATCAGCATGTTTCATTGCTTAGTGTTCTCTGAAAACAGAAATGATTAGCTCTGCATTGGCCTATGAATGGAAAGTGTCATAAATGGCAAAGACATATTCTCAGATATCAGTTGGCCCAAATCCTAACCTGTTTTAGGTCATGTTATAAAAGGATAATGTATACTGTTCTTATGACATCAAGCCTGAATTTCAATTTAATTTTTAGGAAACATTAGAGATGCTAAAAAGAGAAAAAGAAATCTGACATCCTTTAACCACCAAGCCTCCAGAGTGTGGTGAAAACAGACTGTGAAAGCTGGGAGGTAAATCCTGCCCCTGAATGTACCAATGGGGAGTGGAAAGGGAAGCCAAAATATGATATCAGAGAGGGCACCTGGAACTAAGACTCTGTCAATTTGACAGAAACTCTGAATCCAGAACCATGATCTTGATTTGACTGTATAATCGATTATATAATTAAGCAGATGGAATAGAAAAGGGGCCGATAACTGAGGGGCAGCAAATGAAAATTGTCGGAAATTGGAGAGGTTTTTTTTAGCTCAGAGAATGGTGTAGCCATGCTGAGGAGAAAGAAGAAGGGAGGAAGAAGTGATAATCAGAGCTGAGAGAACTCTGTCACTCTACAAAGCAAATCTTGAAAAGTCCTGAAAATCACCATTTTTCATTACTATGCATTCTCTGGAAACAAAAATGATAAGCTCTCAGTGGGTCTAACAATGAAAAATGTCATAAATCTCAATAAGTTAATTTCAGATATATTCTTTCTTGGCCCAAATACTCACCTACTGCAGGCCATTAAGTAAACAACACGAAGGTAGATTATTCTTATGAGAAAAAACTTAAATTCACATTAATTTTTAGTTTGCATTGCTGAGAGAAAAAAAAATGTTCTGACATTCTTAAGCTCTCAGCTGTGAGGGAAAAGTGAAAATACTATCAATTTCTTAGATGCCCACATGAAAATTGCATCCTTAAATATCAGTAGAGGAAACAATCATCTGAAGTTGCTTCATTGATAAAAATACTCTTGGTAATAGTATTTGCCATAATGAACATTTAGTATACTGAGGCATTACAGCATGGTATTGCCTATATAGGAGTGAGATGTTTGTTTGGAAATCAGAATAGGGGTGAGTTTGGGGTTGTTAAAATAAAACAGTAAGAAAAGGAAGCAAAATCATCCAGAGCTTAGGATGGGATTCCCTTAGATATGAGAATCTCCCCTTCGTGAAGATTCACAGAGAAAGGAATGTGTGAGTGAGCATCCAGGTACCCTAAAAGTTGACAAGTTGCTGGTAGGCCAAAGATCAGAAGACAGAATTTCCCAGCATGACAGTACGTTCCATCTCTGAATGTATAATATATTATTCCTAAATCAGAATCCTTGGCCCATGTTGGAATAAGGATAGGAGAGCAAAGCCAACATTTAGAACACAATAGGTCAGACCTCTGAATGGGCTACAATCTACCCTATGTGATAGCTGGTAGCTCTCTGTGGTCATGAAATAGAATCCATTCAGGTAGGGGAATCAGAATAAAAACAACTCGAATGACTAAGATATATTGCCATCTATATTCTAAGTGAGGCAAAATATTGACCAGTTGTAGGGAAGTAAAAAACCAGAAGGAGGGAGAGTTTGCCAAGGATCCTAGTCATGTCCTGCAATTTTATTAACATTCTGTGGTACATATGCTTTGAAATTAATCATGAATGCACACCTATACAGCTAAAACAGTCCATTTAAGTGTTACTACTGACAAGCACAAAGACCCCCACCCCAACTGAAATCACTTGGACTCAAAGGGAAATGTAACTCCCTATATGTTCTCCTTTAGTCCAGATTACCATTGACATTATTATTTTTTTTTTTACTCAATCAAGAGTTTAATGAAAAGTAAGCAATACGTAACTGGCACAGCAGAAGCCCAGAAAACTCCAGTGTGCTACTTGCTCCTGCCAGGCTGCCTGGAGAGCCCGAGGAGGGGCGTGAGCCTCGGGGCAGTGTGGTGATGGCTGCTTTGACAACCGGGGGCGAGAGCCACTGGGCAGGGGCGTCTGGGCGCTGCCCGGGCAGGCCGAGGTGAACCGGGTCTTCTTTTCTGAATTTGGGAACATATAACTGACAGGGGCCAAACGCCCCTCTGGGCAGCTCTATTTCTTCCTCCCGCCTCTTTCCTTGAGCGCCAGGTGGATCACGGCACCATTCGCCATATTGTAGTATGCCAGGGAGTTGGAATCTTTGATGAAGATGCCCTCGTACTGCAGTTTCTGCTTGCCGGCGGGCATGCCAGTGGCCTCGTGAATCTTGACCTTGATGACAGAGACCTCGTCTGGAAGTGGGAGGGTGAAGACCAGCACCTGTCCGTTCAGCTAACATTCAGTCTTGTCCTGCATGTCAGGGACCTGAACCTTGATGGTGACTGGCCCCTTGTTCCTCCGCAGAAACTCTTCCTCAGGCATAAGGCTGTCTTCTGTCTTCAGCTTTTTAGAAGCGGGCTCATCCTCCATGGGTGGCGGGGGGTGGACCGGAGGCATGGGGGTCGGTGCAGGGACTGGAGCCACTGGAGGGGCCGGCACAAATGCTGTTGGCACAATCATGGGCGGTGGACGCGGTGCCATGATGGGTGGAGCAGAGGGTGACAGGGGCACCACATTGATACGAGGAGCATGGATGATGGGTGGCATGGGTGCAATCACTGAGCCAGGAGGCAGACGCACTACTGAAGCCATTGGGGGCCGCGGCATGACAGGCACAGCAGATACAACTGTGGTTCGGACAGGAGGCGGCATCGAGGGAGGCCGGGGCACAGAGGTGATGGGTGGGGCTGACGTGGGGATGTTGGGGGCAGAAGACGGAGGGGGCGGCTGGGGGATCTCATTGGGCTTGCTGGGGCCAATCTTCTCCTTGCTGTCATCTTCGGGCACCAGTCCCTTGGCCTTGTGGATGGCTTCAATCTGCTCCTGGAGAGTGATGTTGGCCTGGGCTGCCTGCTGGGTCCGGGCCATGCTGCCAGAGTGGCCATCCCAGGTGACCTTTTCCTCTGGCTTCTGGATCTCCTCCTCACCGATCTTCTTACCAATGGCCGTCTCTTCCACACCAAAGATATGCTCGGCCAGCTGCTTCAGGCTGCTTTCGATATCCAGGCCTGGGGCATAGACCTCATCATCACTCTGCTTCTCCCGGATTGAGCGGTCACGCTGCTCCAGCCAGCGTGGGTCCAGCAGTCCGATGCGCATGTGCTCCTGCATCTTGCTGGCTGGAATCTTCTCCCCAATGATGGGAGACACAAGATATTCATCTGGAGCTGGGGCAGGGGCTTGGAAGCTTTGGGGTCATAGTCTTTGCGGACAATGACCTGATCTGGAGTAGGTGGGAGTGGTGGAGGCATGGGGGTCTCTGGAGGAGGGGGAACTTTCTGGCCCTCCTCTTCATCATCAGAACCCTCATCCATGTCCTGCACTTGGGTGTCCTGGTCCAGCTGGGACGGGGGCTCCTCTGTCTTCTCTTGCTTTTCATCTTCATCATCAGATTCCACCTCCATCTCCACTTCTTCACTCTCCCCGAACTTCTCATAGCGTTCCTGGATGAGGATTCGGGCCCCTAGCTCCTCTGGAGTGGTGGGAGGGGGGAAGTTTCCTTGTTCATTGGGCTGGAAGTCCACGGTTTCCACCACCACAAAGTCATGCCAGTCTATCTGTGCATAGGCCACCCACTCCTTCTCTTTCTCCTCCTCTTCCTTCTTCCTCTCCCGCTCCTGGAACTTGGCCTATTCCACACGGTAGCACACCCGATCCAAAACTTTTCTAGGGTTCTCTGCCTCCCTTTTGAGTTTTGTAAATAAGCCTTTTGGTGGAATCAAGATCTTAGTATACTGTTCCACCAGCTTGGTGAAGTAGTTGAAGAGGCTGTGCTGGGGACGCAGGAAGTCAAATTGGTAATTCCGCTGTTCTTTCTGCATCAGCTGGGTTAGGAACTGGCGCCCATTGGGGGCCACAAACTGTGCGGTCAGCTTCACCACATCCAGATCGAAGGCAGAGATAGATGGGGGGTCGGCGATGAACTCGAACTCTGGGGGGGGCTCCTTGGGCACGATGGTCTCCTGGATCACCTGGGCCTGCACCTTTTGGGGCAGCTGCTGCTGTGTGGCCTGCTGCTGCTGCTGCATGACCTTGGGGATGGTGGCCGAGGGCTCCTGTGCCTTCCCCTCCTTGAACTCGCTGACCTTGTGCCGGTAATAGGCATGGTACGGGTCATTCGGGTTGAGGAAGTTGAATTTTGGGTTGTTGATCTCATTCTGTCGAATACGAGCTTCAAACTCAGGATCATTTCTGGCTACAAAGCTGGCAGTCTTGTCCACAATATTCCTAACTTCCGGAGGCGGGTAGATGATTCCCACAACAGGCTTGGAAGGGGTGGAGTCCTCCTTGGAAGCTTCTTCTTCTGGGGGCTGCTTGGGCTCCGTGGCAACGGGCGGCGGCGGCGGCACCGCCTGCACCGGTCCGGCCGGCATGTCTGCGGCGCAGGGGGCTGCACCTCCAATGGCGGGTTAGGCGCGAGCGGCACTGCGTCCAGGCCGAGCCGGGCGTTCACAAGATGGCGGCGCAATACACAATTATTCCTCATAAATGGGAATGTGAATAGAATAGCCCTCCCCCCCCCCCCAAGAAAAAGGAAAATCATAGCAAAGTGGCTTAGTCTGACAAATTGGTCTAACAATTTGTTGTTTACAAGGAACACTCGAATCTTACAGACAGATACTCATGGGTGATACACACACACACACACACACACACCCACACACACACACACACACACACACACACACACACACACACACACATAATTAAAATAAGGTCCTCAGGGGACAGTAGGCATGTTTGGGTCCACAGGGGACCTGCAAGCTTTCACTGCTCCCAAAGGGATGTGATCCAAAGCAAAGTCTGCTCACTTACTTACCTCCTGGTGTGAGCTGGGCAAGTTCCTGACCCGGCTTGGGGATGACTGGCTTGGCCCTGCTTTGGAGTTTCAGGAGAATGCTGCTAGACTCAGCTGGCTGGGAGGCTCCACAGGTTCACAGCAACTGGACTACAGGCTCCCCTTTGGTCTGGGACTCCCGCTCTGCTTATCCCACCCTGGGCTAGAGGCTAGAAGAGAGGCCCCCATCTGTTCCTGGCATAGGAGCCACAGGCTTACTGTTTGTTCCTGAACTGGATCCAAGCTCAGTACACAGCTGAGCAGCCAGCTAGTGACCACTCCTCTCCACCACCCCAATGTGTCTCTATCCCTGCTCAGTCTGGCCTAGATCAGGGTAGTGAGTGACAGAGTTGCCCCATGGTCCCCATCCCTCCACCTTCCACTAGTTCAGGGATCCCCTGAGATGTCACTGCTCCAATGGAATGCACATTGCAGGGGCCAATCAATTTACCATTATATATGCTAACCAGTGGGACAAAAACATGAAAGAGACACTTCTCAATGCTAACACTCAAAAATTTATTCATTAACAGTATGCAAACATTAGTATATTAACTCTTTTTAATTTTTTTTCATTTTTATCTTTAATTCCAAATTCTTTCCCTTTCCCTTCCTTCTCCCACCCATTCAGAAAGTAAGAGATATGAAACCAATTATACCTCAGAAGTCATACAGAACATATTTAGCATTATTAACATTAGCAAAAAAAAAACCCATAGAGAATGTAGGGGAAAAACTTGCTTCAATCTGCACTCAGAGACCATCAGTCCTCTCTGGAGGTGGATAGCATTTTTCATCATGAGTGCTTTGGAATTCTTGTGGATCATTATGTTGATCAGAGTAACTATTACAATATTGTTGTCACCTGGGGGTCACATGTATTTATGGACATGCACATATAGTTTACCAACCTATACTACAGTGTGCTTCTCATAGTATGCAAGAAGCTACAAAAAACCAAATGGCCTACTGAAAAAGAGAGTCAATTGGGGCGGCTAGGTGGCGCAGTGAGTAGAGCGTCGGCCCTGGAGTCAGAAGGACCTGAGTTCGGATCCGGCCTCAGACACTTAATTCACACACAACCAAAAACCTAGCCGTGTGACCTTGGGCAAGTTACTTAACCCCAATTGCCCTCCAAAAAAAAAAAAAAAGAAAAAGAGAGTCAATCAAAACAATGGATATACTCTCACTACATTCCACCCTCTGTCTGCTGGCTATACTTGGCAGTCATCTAAAATGGCTTACTAAGAGTTATTCTAATTATCACTAATATAATCCAAATAGCAACACTGCTTAGGGTTGGAACATATAGTACACAAAAGTATTAATATTACACTTAGCACTTTCGATTTGTCCCATGTTCTCTCTTGGTAAGTCCTCTGCAGATAAATCCAGGACCTAAAAAAAGGACATTATGAAGTCTTAATTTCTTCACCATTCAAGCTGATGTTCTGCGATTTTCTGTCCGATGAGCTCTGTCATGTCCATTGTCATTCTTCAGTTCAGGCAAGGCTAAAGTCTCTGACTGCTCGTACCATCTCTCAGTGATGCTTAAACAATCATTGTGGTATCTTGGTGAGGTTTTCTTGTGTCTCTGGCAAGCCCAAAGGTTATAACCCCTCTGCTTCCAATAGAGTGTCTATGTCACCCTCATATTGGCAACGTTTTGTATCCTTGGGTATCCTGCTTTCACAACTGTGATTTACAGGAACAGTTGGATATCAAACAACCAACCAGAGGGTAAAGTCATTCTTGGTTGCAAAAGGCTGCAAGAAAAGTTCTGTGAAGTGCCAAACAGGATAAGGTGTGCAATGAGATATCCAAAAAGAAGCAGGAGCAGGGTCAGGAAGGCACTGATGGTGACATCACAGCACTTGCACATCTGTTAAAAAAGAATTTGGAAGATCCATGTATGGAAGATGTCATCAAAGGACCCAAAACCATTTCACAGGTTCATCAGTGACCCAGCCCATACTCCATTTCACCACCCCAGTAGTCTCTACTAGAATGAGCTGCTAGTCGGGGGCTGGGAGTGGGGGTGGGGAATTTACTCCACCACATTCTGGCTCTTTCTGTGAAAATCTGCTGCCTCTTTTCCCATATCAGTGGGGAGTGGAACAATAATGTTAAATTCAGCCACCACTCCAGGATGAATTTTCCTTGGCCTATTATTCAACTAGCTCACAGCTTTTCTAATGACTGCTTTCTAGTCAGTAGACTTCAAATCCTCTAAGATTTAATTCACTTGAGTCTTAAGCATCTTTCTATCTTCTCTGCAGCCTGGGCATTATAAGATAGGTAGAAGTTCCATATAATAGCCTAGGCCTTAGCCTACTTCTTGACTGTATGAACTGAGAAATTTGATCTGTGATTGTTCTTAGTCATTACTGTCTGGATATAATAAACAATTAACAATGTTAGTCTTTATTTTCTGACTTTGTTAATTAATTTTTAGTTTTCAACATTCACTTCCACAAGATTTTGAGTTCCAAATTTTCTCCCCA
Organism: Gymnobelideus leadbeateri; assembly: GCA_011680675.1. Taxonomy (NCBI): domain Eukaryota; kingdom Metazoa; phylum Chordata; class Mammalia; order Diprotodontia; family Petauridae; genus Gymnobelideus; species Gymnobelideus leadbeateri. Next base: position 14,429 of record WOXC01003549.1, on the reverse strand, counting down.
TCTCTCCCCTCCCCACCATTCCAAGACGGCATGCATAGATTACCCCTTGTCCCAATCTGCCCTCCCTTCTATCACCCCTCCCCCTCTTATCTTATCCCCTTCCTTTCTGTTTCCCTGTAGGGCAAGATAGATTTCTATACCCCATTAACAATGCATATCTTTCAAGAGAGAAGCCTGTGTTTGCTCATATACAAGGGAAATAAAAATCTAGCTTTAGCATAAGCAGATTGCAGTATTTTTTGTTGAGCTTATTAGAGAGTAGGCTAAAATAATCAATTTGTCATTCTATCCCAGGAAGGTGGTTGTTGGTGATGAGTCCAATCACTGAAATTCAATGGCCTTCAATAAAGTTTAGCCTTCTGGCAAATGGCCCAAAGAAGTGCTGTGCATAAACTCATTCCCTTTCCTGTCTTTGGCCCCAAGATTTGGCAGGCATGCGGACCCCTCCACAAGCAGTCTACCTATTTGGGGGTCAAACTTCTCTGATATCTTAGAGGGTTAGGGGGTCATACTTCTTTTAGAGGGCATGTCAATGAGACTGGCTGCTACCTGCTCATGAAGATGGCTTATTATTATCCCCTTATCATTGAATCTATTGGTTTTAAGTCATTTCTATTTCAGCACCAACTGAGTGATGGCAATTCCAATATGTCTGTCAGGGGGGATTTTGGCCCATGCTAATATAGGAATTAGTGTTCCTACTGTTAGTAAGGCCTCTACCCTTGGTCTACCTGATAGCATAATATACTAACAGGGACAAATTTTTTCCCACAGTAGTGTATCTAATATGAGGGCCAGTAGTTATCTTTTCATGCCAAACCCCAGTGGCATATAAGCCTTTTCCTTATCTCCCTTTGGCTTGCTCCACAAGGACTAAGTCATAAAATCTCCTGCATAGCTAACTTCTAGTCTACGAAAAGAGTTTGAATTGGTATAAAGGGCATGGTATGCTGCACTGTCCCCTTCACTGGTTCTAATGCATGCTTCTGTTTTGGTCCCCATTCAAAATGCTTCCATATTTCATCCTAACTCTATACATTGGTGCTAGCATCATCTTAAATGTGGAATGTGCTTTCTCCAGAAAACAAACAATCCAACTAACTTCTTCTGTGCCTCTCTTTTCTCCTTTTGGGGTTTTAAAGCCAATTTTTTTTCTACTTCTGGCTAAGAAACAGATACTCTCTTTGAAGTTCAAATCATACCTAAGAATTTAATTGAAATTGAAATTGATTGAAATTGAAATTAATTGAAATTGAAAATAACAATGATAAGGATGAGGAGGAAGAGGAGAAGATGAGGGGAAAAGGGAGAAGAGGAAAAGAAGAGGAAGAAGAACTAACATTTGTGTATCACTTACCATGTGCAAGGTACTATGCTAAGTGTTTTACAATTACTGAACTTTCTGTACCATTTTGGGGGCAAATGCCATCCTCTATTTGTTAATCATTTCTGTGACTTCTTTTTTCTTTTTTCTTTTGGAGGTGGGAAGGCAAGGCAACTGACTTGCCCAAGGTCACACAGCTAGTTAAGTGTCAGGTTTCTGAAGCCGGATTTGAACTCAGGTCCTCCTGACTTCTGGGCTGGTGCTCTATTCACAGCACCACCTAGCTGCCCCTCTGTGACCTCTAATACTTTGTGCTTATCATGTTCCCTAACTAATATGGCATCTATATACTGCTATCCAAGGCAGGTGCCTGAGTCCATGTTATCTAGATTTCTGCAAAGATTATGGAAGAATACTGGTCTGTACATTTCAAAAATTCTTGGCTCAAAAGCCATACAAGCACAGGCAGGGGGCCAGACTGGTTCCATAGCACCATACCATGCCAACCCTTGGTTTAGATGACCATTTAGGCAATACAAAAATGAACTCTATTAGGAAAAAACCACCAACCTGATTTCCTAGAGCTTGCCAGCAATTGTCTTGTTCCAGTATTCAATGTCAAGGTTTCCTCTCTCGGTCCAGGTAGAAGTCATCCGTCTCCCTACAAAGTAACTGGCTGACAAGTCTGCCAATCCCTGTCAGTCAATCAGCACTCTCTTCAAGCAAAAATGAGTCACAAGTTCGGGGAACACAGGCAATAATTCAGAGTCTCAACCCAAGAACAGAATGAAGGTTGAGACCACTAGTAGGTTTTTTAATATCTAACTATGGCCATTAGTTGGCTACACCCAAGTTCAGATTGGTGGTCAGGAAACTAATTTGTTTACAAATTAATTTTGTTTATACCTCTACATGTAAGCTAATGGTAAAGTTGCCTACCAATTTTTCCCACGGGTGGTCTGTCATATGTGGAAAGCCCAGTTGTTCATGAAAATATACATTGCTTACTAACCTATATTACAATAAGCTCCTCTTAATATTGGAAAACAACTTGTGAGGAACAAACATCAAAAATACTTCAACAAAAAACAAGAGTCTGATAAAAATGGAGTCAGACATGTCGCAGGCCAGAAACTTATTCTCAATCCACCTGGTGCTTCTTGCCCAGGTGCCTAGTCTTGGTTCTCTTTTAGTCACTGGGTACAGTAATATTCCTTGCCAATATTCCAGTGTCCACAGATTTCTTTCTCCCTCAGCTGTCAAGTGCTGGGGACTTTTTCTTGGATATCCTTGTCAGAATTTGGTCTGGTGTGTTTTTTAGGACTTTGTGTGAGAGCTGCCTGGTTGGAGTGGGGGTGGTGATAAGCTGCACTTATTACTGATACTCTGACATCTTGACTCTGCTTCTCTGAAATACTTAATTTTTCAATGTTATTTCTTCGAAATGGCGGGGGGGGGGTGCAAACTACACTGTTGACACTTTTAGAAGAAAAAATAAAACACCACAAAAAAACCCAGTAAAATCACATTAAATTAAAAATTCAATCTTCTTCTGAATCGCCTTCTGGGGGGGTGGGGATTCCTCACAACTTTCAGGGTCTGGTATTTGGAGTATTGTAATGAGTGGACTTGAAGGAAGAAACCTCACAAATTCTGGAATAATTAAGAGGAACTGGCTGTGCTGCTGGGATTGTGCTATGCTGAGGATCATGCCCATGGCAATGTTTCTTTGGTCACTGTTCATGTACATATCAAATGAGTCCAGGCATCTGAAGGGTGATTTTGTGACAGACCATAGAGAAATAATGAATAAAAAGTTTGAAAAAGGGAGTGTATCTCCAGAGAAGACTTGCGAGCCACTGAAAACAGCTCTGTTCTCCTCTGCAGGCTGGACAGTTAGAGAAAGGGTCTTATTCTCATGATCCAAGTGTATCTCCCCCGAGATGCCCCACTGAGATAGTAAGCTCTGAAAGGAGAACTTGTTTTGTATAGAAAGATTCCTCCTACATTTTTGGTATGCTACAAAGCTCTGGGATGACATTTTATCCAGTGTTCTATTAAGTCTTTTCAAATTCTTCAGTTCAGCATTTAGATTTAGACATCTTTCTTTTACTTCTTGGAACTGCTTCTTTATTTCTTCCTGGCTTCCATAAGTAAGTTTTTGTGACTCAGTAGTCTGTTGTAACATCTCAATTTCTCTGTCAAGAAGAGAGGTAGCTCTTGTAACTTCTACACGCTCAGGACAGATGTATTTGGACAGAACAGTCTCCCTCTGGAGCTCTCTCTTTCTTATGGCCAACTGTTCTTTTTTCTCTCCCAAAGAATGCAGGTATTCCTTGAATTTACTTTCACAATGCAGCACAGATCGCTGTTGGGTGTCCATTTCTATAATAGCCTGATTTTGTTCTTCCGTAAGTGACTGCAATGACTTTGAAACTTGTTTACATTTGAACTGAAGGTATTCAAGTATCTGTTCATCATCTATTTTCAGTCGCCTTAAATGCTCCATCTTTTCCTTTCGGGTTTTCATCCTTTCACTAACTTCTTTTATGCTTCCTTTATTTTCTTGAGCTTCCTTTTCCACAACTGAGAGACGTGTTGACTCCTTTTCAGTTTCATCCTCAAGATCTTTCATTTCTGAAGACAGATTTACTTCTGCAGCCCTCATTTCTCTTAAATATTGATAACGACTCTCAAGAGTATCTCGATTCCTCTTCCTATCCTTTTCAAGTGAGTACAAATGTTTGTGATATGCTGCCAACTGTGCCACTTTATTTTCTACTTCTTTTTCCAAATTACTTATCTCAATGTCCATATCACCCAAGAAAGCAGATCTTGATTCTGCACATGAGGAATAGCATCCCTCATACACTTCATCACCAGAGGCAGTTAAAACTTTGCTACAGTTCTTGGGGAGTCCCTGACCATGCATCACTGTATGGGCTGAAGAGTTACTTTTAACAAGCAGCACAGACTCTATGCCCCTCATGTCAATCAAAGTATTGGCCACCACTGCATGGTCTATTTCTAAAGTTGTGAGAACTGTTGGAAATTCTGGGTGACAAGATGCTCTGTCTGTTACATCATACAACTGACACTCAAATGCTGACACAATTATCTGTGGTCGTGGAAAGCCTAATGGATAAACTTTTTCCATCAGCTCTCGAAGGACTAGCTCATCTTCATGGTTGTCACAAAAAAGGCAAGAAGAAGGCCCTTTAAGCAGCATTCAATAGCCAAAGCAAATTCAGGGTCCCGGAGACGAATGCAAGCTCCTAGTGGGCCTAGAGGTTTGGAAGTAAAGCGTCCTTGTCTATGGACATTTTCTATTGCTTCAACAAGGGTTGGAATCTCTGGTCCAAACAGTTTTAGCGGCTCAGATTTACAGTCTTTTAATCGGTTTAGCTCTTGTTTTCGCTTATTCAGAGTCTGCTGTATATTTGCTTCTTCTTTCTTAAGTCGAAAATGTTCTTCATCATCTTTTTCTACAATTTGATGAATATGTTTTATTTCTTGAAAAAATGATTCTTCTTGATCCCTAAAGCTCTTTAACTCTTGCTTTAACATGGATATTTTGTTCTGCTTTTCCACCTCTGTTAGTGCCTGTATCTTTTTCAGGGTTTCAATTTTGCTATGAAGCTGCTCTGCAATTCTTTCTAATTGATTCAGCTCATTTTGAGAAGAACAAAAGAAAGCCTCTGCTTCAATATGAGCTCTGTGTGATTTTTCAGAATTTTTTCTTGCTTCAGTGCATTTGAACTCTAATGCAGCAACTTCTCCCTTTAACTTCTGCATACTCTCTTGAATGGTTCTCTGTTTCTTTTCTGCTACATCAAATTTGGCCTTTGAAGCCTCCACTTCCTCCTATAATGTCACAGTATGTTGTTCCCCAATAATTATATTAGTTGTCAACTCAACAATGTCTCTCTCAGTTTCTTCCACTAGTGCCCAAGCCATCTCATGTTTCAAGTTCTTCAAAGCAACCATATTCTGAAAGTGTTTTTCTATTGTCCTGCCCTCACGTGTGAGTTTCTCAAGCTGCTGTTTGCCTTGATCCAACTCTTGCTGGCTTTTGTCATTTTTCTCCAAAATTTCTAAGTACTCTTCTTTCATTTGTTGAAGTTTAGTTGCTTTCATAAACAATTTGTATCTTTCACTATCATCCGTCATCTGCAATAATCGCCTGCTCATCTCTTGCTGCAAAACAGCTGCTGGATTATCCATCCTTATCCAAAAATTGTCAAGAACCTCTAGAAACTCTTTTTCCTCATGAGAGATCACGTTTCCTTGTCCGTCGTTTAGCTCATACCACGGATCTGTGTCTACACTGATGTTCTTTTGCAAGGTTATTGATTCCCCATATAGATCAGGTTTAAATGCAGAGTCCCCTAAGTTCCTTAAGGTGATTGAGATGTTAGCCGAAGTCTCTCCTCCTTTCACAAAGTCTCTCAAAGGCAATCCCAACGGTTTTCGACTAAGACCAACGACTAGAGCTGACAGCAACGCACTCTTGCCCTTATCTCCCACCAGAAAGTTGAGATTGGGCCCAAATCTCACTGGTCCCAGCATGGCAGGGCACATAAAGTTCTCCAGCTGAACCCTCTCAATGATCCCAATTTCCCCTACGGCTTTCTCAGACGCTGAACTGCTCTGGGACGAATCCTCCGAGGGGCTGCTCTCCTCATCCAAATTCAAGCTACCCTCTGACCCTGGCTCTGATCCCTCCTCCCCCTCGGCAGCTGGGGGGAAATCCTCCTCCTCCTTCTGGGCCATTGGGTCAGCCATAAAAGAAACCTGCCCGGATGGGGCGGCCCTTCTATTGTCGCTTCCTCCTCCCTCCCACGCTCTCCAAGGAGCCCCAACCGCCACCCAAGGGGCCTCTACAAAGCAATGGTGGTCTCCTAGCACCCTCGGCCCTCTGGCCCTGGCCCAAATTCCAGTTTTAATCCAACAACGAAGTATGAGGCCCAACCTCCCTCACGCGGCGCCACCCCGAGGAGGCCTGAGGCGGCGAGGCCTGGCAAAGATGGCGGCAGCGGCAACGCTCACTATCTCTCCCGAGCCCGCCCCCGTCGACGCCACACATATTGCCCTCCACAAGACTACAGTGCTGCCTCCCCGACCTACCCCAGTGACTGGGTCCCCCTCATCACTCGGCTCGACACCACCAACAGCACAAAGGCCCGGACCCTCAGCTCTGTCAGCCCAGTTACCACAGGCTGAGGAAGAAAGGGGTGGGGCCGGAGCTCTGGAGTGCACCGCGTCATCGCCACACTTCCTGTCCTCCCCCCACTTCCGCCCGACCCCCTCCCCCACCTTCCCCTGGTGTGTTTTATCACTCTCTGGGTTGCTGTGTGGGTGACATTGCTTTGCAATCCTTAAAGGACTCCAGATATGGCAGCTATTCACCATTATTACATTTACCATAAACTTGGAGCAAAGGACAAAGCATAAAGCTAATGAAAAGGTGTAGCTTCCAGTTAAAGCCCTCTACCCTGGGGCACCTACATGGTGCAATGAAGAGAGCACCAGCCCTGGGGTCAGGAGGATCTGAGTTTAAATCTGGTCTCAGACATTTAACTCTTACTAGCCATGTGACATGGGGCAAGTCACTTAACCCCAACTGCCCTGCCTTTCCCCTCAAAAAAGACCCCCCCAAAAAAACAACCCCACAGCTCCTCTACCCTGACCTGTTCCAATTTGTTATACACCAATGCTTTTCATATAGAATTTGAGTTTTTATTATGTTTCATTGTATTTTTCTTTATTTTGTTAAATATTTCTCAATTGTACTTCAGTCTGGATCAAGACACTCAGAATTGCTGTAAGCTGTATGTGGCTTGAAGGCCATGCATTGGACACTTCTGCTCTAGTCTTTCAAGATCTTTTTGAATCCGACACTGTTTTGCAATTTGTTAGTTTTCCCTCTCAGCTTTATGTCCTCTGCTAATTTGATCCTTTGTCCAAATCATCGATAAAAATGTTGCACCAAATACGACCAAGCCCAAATTATTGAGGTTCTTTGCTGGACACCCCTTGCCACATTGACATCTTACCATTATCGACTATTCTTCAGCTGTATTTATCTAACCCTTACCCAGCTTTGGGCCAGCCTGGGATACACAGTTAGCAGGGGGAGCCTTAGTAAAACCAATGCCTTCCCTGAGTGTTCATTTGTGAAGTAAAGGTGATGACCCCCAACTGCTTCACCCGGAGCCCCCCTGGAACATCCTCTTTGAGCTGGGAGGTGATAGCAGAGGGCAGGCTGAAGAGGCCAGGAGCAGGAGCTAAATGCAATTGTTGGTCAAAATGGGGCCAGAAATATGGGAGAGCAACTGCACCAGGAGAGCTATAAACACATCACCAGGCTCAGTGGCTGGACTGGACAGTTAATCACTTAATTCAATTAAGCAAACACTGAAGTTAATTCTTATCTAAGGAAAGCTCAAGAGAAAAAAAGTGTGGCTTATGGTAAAAACCCTTCAGACCTGACCTATTCCACGTTATTTTTAAAGATTGAAAAGAGGTTTTATATTGAGAAAAGGACATATATTTTCTCTCTCTTTCTCCTTCCCTCCCTCTTTCCCTTCCTCTCTATTTCTTTCTCTCCCTTCCTCTTTCTTTCTATCTTCTCTGTCACTCTGTCTCTGTTTCTCTCTCTCTGTCTCTTTCTCTCTCTCCCCTTCCACCCCCTACATGAAAACAGAAAAATAGTTTCTCATATAGATGACTACAGAATTAATATATGAGAACTCATATGCACAGGACTAGAGAGAATGATTACTAAATATATGTATGTATGTATGCATGTATGTATATATATACATATACATATATACATATGAATATATTCTCTGCCTTCAGATGTGTGAGTTGTCTTATATTCTCTCTCTATTTACAAACATAAGTGTGACTTTATACCTACAGGAGAGAGACTCTGTAGTGATAATCATGAAATATCATTTTGAACCCCCAAAAGGGCCAGAGCCTGAATTAATCAACCAGAAGAAGTACTTCAGGGGTGGCTAGGTGGTGAAGTGAATAGAGCATTGGCCCTGGAGTCAGGAGGACCTGAGTTCAAATCCAACCTCAGACACTTTGAAAAAACCTTACTTGCAATGTGACCTTGGGCAAGTCACTTAACCCCAATTGCCCTGCCTATCCCCCTCCCCACCAAAAAGAAGAAAAAAAGTACCTCAGCCTAACAGATCAGAGAAACTTCTTGTGTCAACAAAGCCAGAGGGAGCTGACCAGAGCATTCTTCTGTTAATGACTACCAAGACAGGGTGCCTTAAAAAGACACTACCTTGAATAATGGGACTTTTTCTTATCTTAATATTCTATGGACGTATACTATGATATGGCACGTTAATGGTAAAGAAAACCACAGATATCCTGGGTCATAATTTCAATTGACACTTTTTCACCTCTCTTACTTTATTCTATTTCCACCTATACAATTAAGAAAACTCCTTTCTCATAATATGGTTGAACATCTGTGGAGATCATAAATTTCAGTGACAGAGAGACCCTGAGTTGGGATTGTTCTCAAACATATTTAATCCTGGTCATTCTTTTATTACAGTGTCAGAACTTTTATTTTGGCTCGATGCAACATGTATATCCTAGCTTTGAGGGAATAAACAATATGAATTTATATTCACCTAGTCTACCGGCACCTTTTAAACAAACCTTCATATTCACGGTAGTCATATATATGAGTGCTTACATATGAATATAGAAACTATAAATTAATGCAATATATGAGTTGTTTCTATATATACTACTATAGAGAATCCTTCAGCACTCATAAAGAGGAATAGAGAGAATGGAAGATTCCTCCCTCACATGAATATACCGAAGAAATATGTGAGCCCTCCTGGACAAGAATACACAAAGGCCGGTGGTTTAGAAGAGGGGGACAGAGGGCTGTATGGACAGACAGAAGGGGGTCTCTGGGCATCAGTCCTGGTCTCAGGGTCCTCTCCCTCCTCCCTCTCCCTGCTCCCCCAATGGCCACAGTCAACAAACCGCTGGCAGCTCGAAACATTTGTAGCAGTGGTGGGGGAGGGGAATGAGCTGGAGAATGTATTTGAGAAAAGAGAAAATGAGTTGGAGAGGGTGTGGGGGAGGGAGAGGAGAAAAAGAGCTAGAGAGGGCTTGAGGGAGAGAAGAAAATGAAATCAATAGTGTGTGAGATGCAGGGATGCTGTCTCCATGGAGACGGGTGAGTGGGATGCTTGATGCAGGCTAGCAGAGGGAGGGGCTGCATTGCTGGGAGCAGGACTACTGCCTTACCAAGGTGGGCACAGACGTCAGCGGCCACTGGCGCTCAGCGGGGTGGTCTGCTTTACCCAGACCCAGTTCCTTTAGACTGGGTTCTCCCTGAGGACCCTGAGGACAGGAAGTGGATATGTGAGAGGAGAGAAAGGCCAGGAGAGCCACCCAAAGCCCATCTGAGGCTCAGACTCCTGAGCATGGGAGACAAGGGGCCAGGAAACACGAGCCCCAGACCCCAGGACTTCTGTCCTTGGTAGAGAAACAGTTCCCAACTGGATCATAGGCAACCTTGTCCCACCCCTGGACTCAGGTCTGACTGTCCCTGTGAGGTGGAAGGAGGCACACCTCTGGTTCAGGAGGCAGGTCCGGGAAGAACCATGGAATTTAATCCAATATTTAGGGTTAGATATTGCTGACTGGGGACTGCCCCAAGGGAAAGAATGAAACTAGCAGGGATTTATGAGCTGTCGATTGTACTGGGGGGATAGTCTCCTAGTTTGGGGCTCAAGGACCAGGTGTATGGATATTGGGGTAGAGTCTAAATGTCCTTATATGTCTGGATAGGATAAAGGGTGAAAAGAGATGTCAGAGATCATCTAGTCCCACCTACTCATTGGAGAAAAAGGGTAACTGAGGCCAAAAGGAGGTCAGGGACGTGGACAAAGTCACAGAGTAAGTAAGGAGCAGAACTGGGACTTGAGCCCAGGTCTTTGTAGAAACATACATTGAGCAATGATGTATTCAGTGTATGTAAATATACAATCCAGTCCCTTTTGGCTCATTGTGATCTTTCATGTTTTATCTCTATACAGTCCTATATATGACCACTTATTCTTTCTCTATTCCTAGGAGAGCGCCATTAATGAGAACTCACTCCGTCCATATCCCTATACCTAAGGGGATGCTTATTGTCCTCCTCTCTTCCTATAGATGACCCTTGCTTTACTTTCTGTATCCAGACACAGGAGTCTTCCCAAATCCTCTCACAGGAAGAGAAGCAGTGAGATATTAGGGATGATCCGAGGGAACTTTTTTCAGTGATCATACCAAGAGAATGTAAGCATACACACACAAACATATACATGAAAAGTGATCATATGGGCACTCAGATGAATAGAGAGTGAATATGTGAGGACTCATACAGGTAGGAAAAGAGAGAGTGATTACTAATGTCTATGAGGAGATAGAATGTGTAAGTCATTTAAATGACTATAGAAAGGATAAATGAGTACACATACTAGGAATGAAGAGAAATCACCTAAGTACATATGTACGTGTTTATATACACACCTACATACATACACACATATGTATATATTCTCTGTCTTCATATGTATGAAATGTCAAACATTCTCTACACATTCATTTCTACAAATATGAATTATTTATATTTAGGAGACCTTTGCCATACATAATAGTATTCACAGATTAATACAGAATATAATATGTATTAAATACAGTTCTTTGCGCTCTCTCTCTCTCTCTCCATATATAGATATTCCCACATATATACCATTATAAAGACAGTCCTTCAGTTCTCATATAAAGAGGAAGAGAGAGAGGGAATGAAGGATAAATCCCCTACATGAATATACAGAGGACATATATGAGCCCTCCTAGATGAGAATACACAAAGCCCAATGGCAGCTCCAGCCACTGGTAGCCTCGGTGGGGGAGGGAAAAATGTGCCTGAGAAGGTCTCTCTGGCAGAAGGGATAATGAGCTAGAGAAGGTATGAGGGAGGGAAAGAGCAAGAGAAGGTCTCTCTGGGAGAAGAGAAAATGAGCTGGAAAGGATGTGGGGGAGGGGAAAAGAGCAAGAGGAAGTCTTTGGAAGGGAAAATGAACTAGAGAGGGTTTGTGGGCGGAGAAAATGAGCCAGACAATCAATGCCTGTGGGAGACGGCAAATGAACACAAGAGGGTATGGGGGCGGGATGAGTCAGAACCAGAGTGTGGGAGAAGGACGAAGAGTGCTGGGAGAAGAGGTAGTGAGATGCCTCATGGGAGAGAGCGGAGGGAAGGGAGGCATCGGGGGTAGGGCTGCTCCTGCCTCAATAAGGTGGGCGTCGATGTCATCAGCCAGCGGCGCTCTGCGGGAGGGGGGGAGAGTGTCGATCTTGCCCAGACTTAGCTCCCCTTGGCTGGTGTCTCCTTGAGGACCCCCGAGGTTTGGGAGTGGATATCTTAAAGGGACAGATGTCAGGGGAGCTGCCCGATGCCCCCCTTGAGGCTCAGGCTCCTGAGCATGGCAGAAAAGTGACCACGACGCATAAGCCCCTGACTGCAGGACTGCTGTCCATGGTATGAAAACGATCTCAACTGGTCCCTACAGGACTTTGTCCTTCCACCCCGAGGCTCTGAGATCTGACAGCCCCCATGAGATTGGGGCAGGACACCTCTGGTTCAGAAGGCAGGTCCAGAAAGAACCATGGGTTTTATTCTGATCTTTAGGGTTAGAATAAGAGCAGAACTCGCTGACTGGGGCTGCCCAAGGGAAAGCATTGGACTAGCAGGGTTTTCTAAGCTGGGGAGTGAGGCTAGTTTCCTAGTATTGGGTGTAGGACCGGGTATAGTGATAGGGGAGTAGAGTTTGGATTTGCTTGTAGGTTTGGATGGAGATGTAGATAGGAGGACTAATAGAGACTTCAGAGGTCCTATAATCCAACCTCCTAATTTAGAAAAAGGGTAACTGAGAGCCAGTAAGGGGCAGACCCCAGCCTTGAGCCCAGGTCTCTCTTGCCTGCCAGGCTAGCTGGCTTCCATCTTGTCCTCTCTCTACTCTGACAGCCAAGCTTCATGGGCTGAAGGTGCCTGGGAAGGCACTCCCCAGGAGACTGTGTGCAGGATCCCCATAGAGATGGGGTTCTGGGAGTCTTAATACAGAAATTAATGTTAATCTAAGGAAAGTGCAAGAGAGAAAGCTGTGTCCTAGGTAAAGACCTTCCAACCTGACATATTCCACTTTATTAATGATTGGAGAGAGGTTGTGCATTGAGAAAAGGATACACATTCTCTCTCTCTCTGTCTCTCTCTGTCTCTGTCTCTGTCTTTCTGTCTCTCTGTCTCTGTCTCTGTCTCTCTCTGTCTCTCTGTGTCTCTCTCTGTCTCTCTCTGTCTCTCTCTGTCTCTCTCTGTCTCTCTCTCTGTCTCTCTCTCTCTCTCTCTCTCTCTCTCTCTCTCTCTCTCACACACACACACACACACACACACACACACAGTCCTTATACAATCATTTCATATAGCGTTTTTCCTTTCCATTTAGGGTTTGCAGTCAGACTGCATACTGTTTTGCTCATTTTGTTTATTTTACTCTGCATTCATTACTGTAAGTTTTCTCAATTTTCTCTGAAATCTTCACATTTGTCATTTCTTATAGCATATGTTCTATTATAATCTGGTACCATTAGGCAGCTGGGTAGCAAAGTAGTTAGAGCACTGAGCCTGAAGTCAGAAAGCCCAGAGTTCAAATCCAGCCTCATACATTTGCCAGCTCTGTGAGATCCTAGGCAAGTCACTTACCTTCTGCCTGCCTCAATTTCCTTAACTGCAAAATGGGGATTACAACAGTATCATATGGTTCGATTTTGTGAAGTATATGAGGTCATATCTGTAGAGCACTTACCTCAGTGCCTGGCTTGTAGTAGTCAGTGATCCACATTCATTAAGCACCTACTATGTGCCAGGCCATAGTTGAAACCTAATACATGCTTTTTTCCTCCTCAGAGCAATTCATTCACCCATTTCTGAAATCACCAGGGCTCTATTTTGCTCTAAATTCTTTGTGACTACATATTGTTGCTGTGAATATTTTGATATACATCCCAAAACTTTAAATTATTGAAGGTTTAAGAACTTAAAGCTGCTTTATGACTTTTGGGACACATGGTATATGGACCTATTTTTTGCCTCTGTGCAGTATATAGTCAGCAATGTAATCTTTAGCTATAAGGGCATTCTCATTCTAAGTCAGTTTTTAGGCTTAATACCAAATTGTTTTCCAGAATAAAATAAACATTGATTAACAATCATCATTCTAGGAACTCCAGCCTAGGCAGTGAGACAAATACAAAGCTGTGAAAAGATCTTATTCTCTTAGCATTGATGGTCTGGAAAATAAACTAAATACCACTCAAAGACCTCAGCTTCATGGGACTTGTTCCATTTCTTGGGAAATATTGATTTCTTCAAGCTGCTGGACGTTGCTTATAGGGCATTATTTGAGCTAATGAGCTATGGGATGGTGGATTCTCAATCAAGGGACTCCCATCTTTCAAGGAGGGTACGGGAATGGTGAGGAGGAAGAGTATTGCAGCTCCTGAATGAAACTGGCTCAGGGAACGAGTCTGGGGGCTAATGGCAATCAATCAATCATTCCAAATTTATTAAATGATTACTATATGCCAGGCATTGTGCTGAGTGCTGGGAATACAAAAACAGGCATAAGACAGGCCTTGCCCTCAAGGAGTTACACTCTAATGCGGAGACAGCATGCAAACAAAGCAAATATATTCAAAGCAAGCTATGTACAGGGTCAATAGGAAATAATTAAGAGAGGGAAGGCATTGGGAAAGGCTTTGGAATGGAAAGAAAGCCAGGGAGGTCAGTAGTCAGAGAGGAGGAGGGAGAGCTTTCCAAGCATGGGGGACAGCCAGAGAGAACGCCCAGAGCTGAAAGATGGAGGATCTTGTTTTTGGAACAGCCAGAAGATCAGTGTTCCTGGATGGAAGAGTAAGGTGAAATAAGACCGGAAAGAGAGGATGGAGCTAGGTTATGGATGCCACACAGATCATTTCGTGTTTGATCCTGGAGAAATAGAGAGCCATT